>BQKN01000039.1:307556-332732 GCA_022839385.1 Asparagus kiusianus
GGAGGATGATAGATATTCCTCGAACTTGGCCTGGTCGAACTCGTACTTGACCTCTACGTCAACCGGGATCCGAATCCGAGGTTACAACACATCAGCCTTCGCAGAAAGGCTGTTGTCTCCCACTGTGGTTGCTAGCGTGTTTGGGTCAAAAGTTAATGTTTTCATTGTCATGAATCTATAACAACTTTGGTCATTACAATAAACTCAAATAAATGAGAAAAGTAGATCTTTTTATAAGATCGACTTATACAATGAAAATGTAAAATAGTACAACTCTTGTCAAACAGCGCAACGGACGTTTATCACCCACTTCTTGCGTAGGAACTTTACTTGTGTCGGGGATGTTAATATCCATAGACCGCCACAGATCAGATCCGGTTGACAGATTAAGTTAATCAAAGCTCTTACTTCACGAAGGAAGTAATCGCTAAATAGGCCTCGGTTAGGAGTATTTGGATAAGAATAAGTGATTTGGCCTTATCCTCAGTCAATAACGGCCTAACTATGTTTGTGAACGATATCAAGTCAGTTAGGAACCCCTGGAATAGATAAATTCTGAGAAAACCACTTAAAACCGTCGAAAATGTATTTGGGGATCAAAATAGTGCGACGGGCCCTACTGACCCGCCGGGGCGTGGGTCGACGTGATCTGACCCGCGTTTGGTCGCGGGTCAGATCCGGCTGACCCGCGCGAGCGTGGGTCGGTTCGTGTTGTCCAGCCGTCGCGCGGGTCGGTTCGGTACTTGGGCATTCGTTCCATCTTTTTTGTTTTGTGTATTCGGTCGTCTTGTTGACTTGTACGCTTCGCTAACTTGTTTCATGCACTCGTTAGCTTCTTTTCGGTATTCGGAGCTGACCGACAAGCGCGTCGGGTAGTTTGGATCTAACCGATAGGCATAACTTTGGATCTGACCGGCAAGCACGACGGGCACTTTGGATCTGAACGATGTGCACGAGCTGACTTGCAGGCACGTGTTGACTGACGTGCACAAGCTGACTGATGCGCGCGGGCTGACCGACAGGTGTGACGGCCAATTGGAAGTAGCCGGTGAGCGCACGAGACACATTTGGTCCGCCATTCTGGGTTATGCACTTGTGCGCATCAGATAATCCTCTTAGACTCGGATAATGATGTTCGTCATCTTCTCTCCATCTTGAGTTATGTGTGGACACCTATAGGCATTTTTAGCCGCCGCAGATACCCCCTTCAAAGTATTTCAGACTCAGTCTTTTATAGAAGAGTCTAGAATGCTTTGGATAAGATAGGCCCTTTTCTCAATCTCGTAGAAGGACCTGTGAACTGTTTCAATTCTTGAATTTTTTCAGCCTTCAGTCTATTCAGCGTTTTGTCGAATAGATGAAGTTCTTCCGATGCTGCGTTTATAGTCTGACCATTGTCGAAATCTTAAACTAAAATTGATGTGTAAATTTAGCTCACGTCATTAAGCTGACTTTGAACTGATCATCTTCATCAGAAATTCATATATGAATGTGATTGAACTCCCTGGAATCATCATTTGCCTTATTTTGGTAAAATTGCTGATGTGTTGACCGGCATCGACCTTTCCTGTAACGCACTGATCGGCATTAACATAGTTTATACTCGTACATTTGTTGAAGTTTACACAATTTAAGCTCTTAAGGTATTGGAGCACGACGGTCCCAAATGTTGGCGCTGCAGGACCAACTGTCAAAGCTGATTCATCTGCATGAGTGGCTCTTATTCTGAAGTTGTTGGATACTCAAGTTACGAGACCAACTAATAGGGTTGGTACGTCAATGAATCTTATATTTATAGAATTTTTGGTAAATTCTCAACCATCAATGGGTTTGATTAGCCTTTACCGACTACCGTTTGAGTCGGGCTAGCATTCAGATTGTTTAAATCTGTTCTGTAGGTAACGTTGTGCTGAAAGAGTTAACTCTTTTAGTGCTACGATATTGAATACATAGATTTCGTCTTTCTCCTATAAAAAGACTAAATAGCTACATGTATCAGACGTAGACTTAGGTTTTTTTGGAAAATGCTCAGCCTACAACGATTTAACGTGCCCTTATCGATTACCGTTTGAATCGGGCTTGCATGCGGATTGTTTAAGTCTGTTACGCATGTGATGTTCTGCTAAGAGAGTTAACTCTCTTAGTGCTACGATATTGAATACGAAGACTTTATCTTTCTTACGGTAATAGACTACCCGGCAACGCGTATTAGGCGCTGACTTATCTCTACTTAGGCTTCGGGATAAAAGTCCGCAGACTTGGATTCTAGTGTCTTCTTCAATCGGTGAAAGACTAAACTGACAACGCGTGTTAGGCGCTGACTTATCCCTGCTCAGGATTCGGGATAAAATTCCTCACGCGTGTAAGGCACAGATTATGACGTTATTAATAACAACCTGCAATAATGTTGAATATGTGGGCTTTTTTCCTTTTTATGGTCAAAGACTAACCGGCAACGCGTGTTAGGCGTTGACTTATCCCTACTTAAGCTTCGGGATAAAATTCTCCAGACTTAGATTCTGGTGTCTTTTTCAATCGGTGAAAGACTAAATCGGCAACGCGTGTTAGGCGTTGACTTATCCCTACTTATGCTTCGAGATAAACTTCCCCAGACTTGGATTCTGGTGTCTTTTTTAATCGGTGAAAGACTAAACCGGCAACACGTGTTAGGTATTGACTAATCCCTACTTAGGATTCAGGATAAAATTCCCCGCATGTGTAAGGCGCGAATTTTGGGAGTTGAAAAAGTCGTGTCTTCTTTTGGGGCAAAGACGAACCTGATACTGGAAAGGAAGAATTTTATATTCTATTTCTAGTTGCAAAGGAAACACAAAGTGAGATCTCCACTTTGAGAACGTAAAGAGTGAATTTAAGAATGGGATCTCCACTCCGAGAATCAAAAAGATTTGGATAATCCTAACTGTCAGAAGGTTTGATTACCGAACTAAAGGTAAATTTCTTGTTTATCGAGAGTGAATCGTGATTTTAGCTCTAACTATAGGAAGGTTTAACCAAATGGGAGGTTTGAGATAACCCTAACTGTAGGAAGGTTTGATCGTTCGATTTGAAAGTGGACCTCTCATTTATGGAAGGAATCGAGAGGAGATTTTGGTTGTGGTCCTAATTGTAGGAAGGTTTGACCAGGTGGGAGGTTTGAGACGACCCTAACTGTAGGAAGGTTTGATCGCTCGATCTGAAAGTGGACCCCTCATTCATGGAATGAATCGAGAAGAGATTTTGGTTTTGTGGTCCTAACTGTAGGAAGGTTTGACCAAGTGGAAAGTTTGAGATGATCCTAACTGTAGGAAGGTTTGATCGCTCGATTTGTGGACCTCTCGTTCATTAAAGGAATCGAGAGGGGGTTTTGGTTGTGGTCCTAACTATAGGAAGGTTTGACCAAGTGAACAGTGAGAGTAGGAGTACAAATTACAGCAGGAGTGTTGATTCGTACAAATCATTCAAAGGGGGTTTCTAGTGTTAAGTAACAAATACTTAACACAAAAGGGTTTAACAATTGTTAATAATCAGGAGATTAAAATTCTAAATACTATGTCCAGAATCTTACAATGGGAGTATTGAGTGCATAGACGTAGCGGGAGTTTGAGTGAGAGTTTTTTATTCATCACCTTCTTGTAGTGACCGGGTTATCCCTAAGAATACACTATATAGAATTCTTTCGGGAACTTCCCTTTACATGAATCATCCACTCCCAGCTTCCTTTGTGAAACCGGGTCTAACATTATATTTAGTTGGATGATAGGGTTATCCTTAAGAATACCAGGTATGACACTCTCCAGGAACTTCCCGTAAAACAAAGGAAATAGTTTAGACTCATATACATGTTAGAGTTTTGAGAAGCAGTTTATACTCGTATACTCTTCGGAGTGTCGGAAGGAGCAGTTTATACTCTTATACTTGTCGGAGTCTTCATTCGGCTTAATTTAGCATTATAACGTTAGCTTCAACCAAGGTTTGAATGCTATTCTTGAGAGCAAAGAAAGCCTTGGTGGGATAAAGGATCTTCCTGTGGTACACACAGTACTTTGGATTCGAAGTATTGTCAGCTTCCTCCTAATTTACGATAGGTGGTAGCTTGATCTTGTTGTTTTCAATGAGGGATTCAAAAATGGCTGGAACGTCTTCGTCCTTGAAAGAGTACTCTTTTTAGAGTCTCGAATCTAAAGTCTTTTACTATATTCGGGGTTGTTGTTGTAACGTATGATTAACGTTAACAACTGCTATAGGTGCCTTCCCTTTATCACAGGAGATGAAGCTTAAGTTCAGAGGGTTAGCCATCGGTTGGCTTCTCTCGGCTTTCTTCCTTCTGAGGAAGCATTTAGCCTGCTCTCCACATACTTTTAACTCATTCCAGGTGTTGGATGGTGCTACTCCCACAACTTCCAACACGTCCAAAGAGAGGTTGTTGTGACAGGTTTGGAGGATGAAGTCCTTTGTGATCTGATCTCAGCAGTTCATCACCTTATTCCGGAAGCGCTTAACGAAGTTGTTGACTGTCTCATCATCTTCTTGTTTCTCATCGAAGAGTGTCCTAATTGACACCTTGGCATCATCATCAAAGAAGTGAGTGAGGAATAGGTTCTCTAGGCGTCTCAGCTGTTGATGCTTCCAAGCTTGAGACGGTGGTACCAATCGAAGGCATGCCCGCGAAGGATGCCAACAAATGACCGAACCATCAGGGGTTCATTCCTAGAAATCACACCCAAGTGAGACTTGAAGTAAATTAGATGCTAAGTAAGTGAACCTTTCCCGTCAAACGGCGTGAAGTTGATCAGATTGAACTTCGCCGTTGGGTAAGGACACTGAATACCAGTCTTCTTCACTTCTCAAGTAGACATTAGAGTGTTGATTTTTCTCTCAAGATCTTTCATTTTCTCATCTTCGCTTATATCAGGTCTTGGACGATTCTTAAGAGGAATAACAGGGCTAACCTCAGTGTTGTCATCTTTAGTGGGACCACCCTTGACGTCGTTATTCTCAGCGGGGCCACCCCCAGCATTTTGGACAATAGGAGGGTTATCAGCATCGAGATGTTCATCCACGTCTGAATCGCTACCTGCTTGGTTAGTGTGACTCCCCTGGGTTCACACAAGGCTGCAATCTAAGGTAAAACCAAGAATGTCAAACCTGCCATGCACCACACCGTGCAATAACATGTTTCACCATCATAATTACTATCTCTCTAGTAGAGTCAATAACAAGTGTAGTTACAAAAGCAAGTAAAAGATAATACAAGAGTCAACTGATGAAATAATAGAGATCAAAATTTATTTTTCATAATCTAACATACTAAAATACAAGTCAATATCTGAAATAAACTAGAGTTTCTCAACAAGTCTCAAATGCAAAATGTCAGAATAAGAGGAAATAAGGCACACAGCCTTTACAACTTCTAGAATAAAACCATCGAATATCTAAACAAAAGTTTATAGTGGAGCTCAAAAGAAAAATATAACTAAAATCGACAGCTGAATCACTAAAGTGCATCGCCATCAACCTGCGACTCTCCGGGCACCTGGCTCGTTACCTGAAAGGGGAGGGACAACGAGCGTCAAAGCGCTAGCGAGCAACATCACAACCAACCATAAGGGATAGGGCTCATTGTAAATAGAAAATATAGTTAATACATATATATACATAAAATCATTGATCCTATTTAGGAAATTACAACATGAGCTTAGGTACGTCGAGCGAAATAATCCTAACAAGGAAACCCTCATGTATATACCTTGTAGCTCAAATTGTAAATCCCTAACAATAAGAGGATTTTAGTATTTAGAAAATTACAACACGAGCATAGGTACGCCGGGCGAAATAATCCAAACAAGGAAACCCTCATGTATATACCTTGTATCTCAAATTGTAAATCTCTAAACACCAAACCCGAAATCTAATTCGGGAACAATAAATAAAAGAAGACAAACCCGTCTCAGAATTTAAAATAATGTGTCATGTCACAACTCACATAAGTGTCATGTCCAACCTATGCAAGTGTAAGTGTCATACTTAAGGTCTAAACCGGTGTCCAACACATGGACTAAAACTAGATGTAGTGGATGTCCAACACATGGACTACATATATAAATTGTCCAACACATGGACTAAGAAATGAATGTCCAACACATGGACTGAACGTGATAAATGTCCAACACATGGACTACACATAATAATTGTCCAACACATGGACTAAATGAAATATATGATAAGATGCATATACACTACTTTCACACGTGCCTCGGTGTGCTAACCTAGACTCGTGTTCGCAAGTCATCTCACATGTAAAGATTCAAAATAAACATAAATTTCTAATATTAGATATTTGAGGCGACTCCTCATTCACATATAAGTACACAGAAATAGTAAACATGCTAAAACAGTTTCGGTAAAACGAAACAACCCAAACAGATCCAAATCGAGGAAAACTAGAAATCTCCTCATCAGTCGATTCATGAGTCAATTGGGATCATCGATCGACTCATTGGTCTACCTAACAGACAGAAAAGAAGAAAGCTAAAAATTTCCCGTCAGTCGACTCATCAGTCGACTCATGAGTCGACTGACAAGTCGACTGATAGGTCAACTGAGCCGCCAGATTTCTGGTTTTCATGCACATGATGTTTATTTGTAAAATCATTATATCCTAGGCATAAGTTATATGTTCTAACAAATATGAATCGGTTTAAAATGATAGTTTAATATGTAAAATCATCACAAAAAATCTGAAACATGTATACACATGATTTAAGCATTTTAAAGACAAAAAATCAGAACTTTAATCTCTTATTAAAGTGGTTTTAGATCTAGATCTCTGTATTAGGAATCGTTGGTGAGCTTTTTATAAACTAAAAATTTGATTTCTCGCATCATACACTATAAAGATCTACTTTTATACACAAAATAATGATTTAGACTCAATAAATCCGAAATAAAACTCAATAAAATCATACAAACAGTGTGTATAGGGCTGAGCGAGATGTTACTCGCCTCTGATGTGCTGTAAAACTCCTGATCCCTTGAGGAAACGATCCTCCTTCGAAAGCACCACAAAATCCTGCTGCAAATCCTCCGAAAATTCCCCAAAAATCTCCAACAAAGAAGCTAGGGTTTGAGGGGAGAGAGAGGGGCTAGGGTTTCTCTGAGATCTGATGGATTTAGGGTTGGTTTCAGGTAAAAGAATATATATATAAGTGGTCAAACTCGAAACAAAACTGAACACACCCGCAAACTAAAAGAAAAACCCAAAATCAGCCCGTCAGTCGACTCATAGGTCGGCTCATCAGTCGACTGTAAAGTCGACTGAGTAGATAGATTTCCAGATACGTGCATGTTTTTGCTAATTTGCCAAAACCAATGCACAAAATTCTATAAAAATACACTCATACATCTCTAATGACTTGTTATCAAGTATATCTATGACCTTAAGTTGTTTACCATAATAGAATTATATATCATCAATAATTCACATATCTTCATAAAAAAATATGGGGTTTTACATTCCCCCCCCCCTAAAAGAATTTCGTCCTCGAAATTTAGAAATCATACTTAAACAAATACTATTACTCTAGATAAGCATATCGCGATATTTATATTTTAACAATCCAGTATGACTATATTCCCACTCAACTCTTAATCAAATGGACCTAGTACGTCGGGCAAAAAATCCAAACAAGGATCCCCCCATATATATACCATGTGTTCCAAAAGATTATGCATTAAGCGGAAATATCCTCATTCTAGTATTAAATATAAATATAATCATACACATAAATCAATCCACTTCCTCAATAGATGCAGGATGTAGCACAACATAGCATCTTCGCGCTCTTGAAAATCATCTTTGATGTATATACTTAACCATCTGAAATGTAAATACCCCCACTTAACCCCTAACTAAATGGAACAAGTACATCGAGCGAAAAATCCAAACAAGGAACCCCTCATATATATACCATATGTTCCAAGTACTTAGGAGTTAAGTGTTAATACCCTCATTTTAGTGTTAAGTATAAACATCGCCATACATGAAACTATAAGTCATATATAAGTCATACCAATAATTTAATTTACCTGCTCAAACATATGTGGGTAGTCACGATGCGTGTCCTCTTCGTGCTCCCAATAAATCTCCTCAACGCCTCTTCAGTTCTACTGAACTTTCACCAAAGGAATTACCTTATTTCTAAGCCTCTTGTCCTCTCTGACAAGTATACAAATCGGAATCTCAATAGTAGTCAAATCCTTCTGAAGCTCTATCTCTGGTGCATCCAACACTCTCTGTTGCTCCTCATCATGTAAGTGCTTCTTGAGCATAGAAACATGAAATACATTGGGAATACTAGACATCAATGCTGGAAAATCTAGTCTATATGACACAGCTCCAATACACTCCAAAATCCGGAAAGGTCCAATATACCTCGGTGCAAGCTTTCTCTGTCTTCCGAATCACCGAACGCCTTTCATAGGTGATACCTTCAGCATAACAGAATCTCCAACCTAAAACTCCAAGGGTCTTCGTCTCTTATCTGCATGGCTCTTTTGCTGACTCTAAGCGGCTAAAATCCTCTCTCTTATCAATGCTACCTTCTCAGTAGTCTACGTCATAAGCTCTGGCCCAAGCATTAAGCTATCCTCCAGCTCTGCCCAGCATATCGATGATCTACAAGGTCTCCCGTACAATGCCTCATATGGGGCCATACCGATTATCGCTTGATAACTATTGTTATAAGCGAACTCTATCGGTGGAACATGATCCTCCTAGTTACCTTGGAAGTCAACGACATAAGCCCGTAACACGTCCTCCAACACCTGGTTCACCCTCTTCGTCTGACCATCCGTCTGTGGGTGAAATACACTGCTGTAAGATAGTATGCTGCTAAACGAATCCTGGAAACTCCTCCAAAAATACGAAGTGAACACTGAACCTCGATCCGACACAATCATATCAGGAACTCCATGAAGTCGAACTATCTCCCGAATAAACATCCTCGCATACGTCTCAGCTATATATGTAGTCTTCACTGGAATAAAATGTGATGACTTCGTCAACCGGTCCACTACCACCCAAATAGAATCATTCCCCTTCTTCGACTTCAGCAACCCTATAATGAAGTCCATAGAAATATTCGCTCACTTCCACTCTGGGATGGGTAAAGGCTGAAGTGCTCCTGCCGGCCTCTGATGCCCTGCCTTCACTTGCGATAGGTAAAACACTTAGCTATATACTCTGTAATCTCTCTACGCATACCACTCCACCAGAAGTGTCTCCTCATGTCCTTGTACATCTTAGTAGTCCTTGGATGTACTGTGTACCTAGTACGATGTGCCTCATCAAATAACTCCCTCTTCAGCTCGGCACTGGATGGCATAACCAGCCTACCCTTCATCCGTAGACCTCCATCATATAATCGTCCAATCAGCTTTAGGCTCTTTGGTAATCTCCTCCTTTCAGATTTAAATCCAAGAGTCTTCCAGCTGAGCTCTGACAACTTTGATACTCCAAGATGGCTGCACTAACACAGCTCCCAAAAATGCACTGGTTCCACTAATCTCGGGTCTAAAATCAAACTGGCTAAGAGTAAGAAGATCTCAATACAATGGGCACCTCAAAGCCGAAACCCAATGTCGACGCTTCCTACTTAAAGCATCTGCTATGACGTTCACCTTCCTCGGATGATACTGGATCGCTAACTCATAATCCTTGATAAACTCAATCCACCTCCTCTGTCTCTGGTTGAGCTCCTTCTGAGAGAAAAGATACTTCAGACTCTGATGGTCTGTGAACAACTCAAACTGCACTCCATACAAGTAGTACCTCTATAACTTCAGCGCAAATACCACTGTTGCTAACTCCAAGTCATGAATGGGATAGTTCTTCTCATGCACCCTCAACTACCGTGAGATATATGCTACTACCCTCTGAGTCTGCATCAAGACGCCTCCTAAACCTGCCAATGATGCATCTGTGTAGACCACAAATATCTTGTCGCTGCTCGAAATAGTCAAAACTGGCGCTGTAGTTAACTTAGTTTTCAAGATATCAAAGGCTTTCTGGCACTCCACGTTCCAAATAAACTATACACCCTTCTTCGTAAGGCGTGTAAGTGGCATCGAAATTTCGAGAAGTCCTGGATGAACTTCCTATAATAACCGGCTAATCCCAAAAAGCTTGGAATCTCTATCACCATCTTTGGTGGTTCCAATCAAGAACTGCTAAAACCTTAGCCGGATCTACTGCTATGCCCTCTCTACTGATGACGTGGCCAAGAAATCTGACTTCTGAAAGCTAAATTTCACACTTGCTGAACTTGGCATATAACTGATGCTCCTACAATGTCCTCAAAGCTAACCGTAGGTGCTGCTCATGTTCTGCCTTCAATCTCGAATAAATGAGAATATCATCGATAAAAACAATCACAAACTGATCCAAGAAGGGACGGAAAACCCGATTCATCAAATCTATAAATACAGGGGGTGCATTGGTCAACCCAAATGGTATGACCATGAACTCAAAAGATCCATATCGAGTCAGAAAAGTAGTCTTGGGAATATCCATCTCCCGAACCCGCAACTGATGATAACCAAAACGAAGATCAATCTTTGAGAAATACTACGCTCCCTACAACTGGTCGAACAAGTCATCGATCCTAGGTAATGGGTACCTATTTCGGATAGTGACCTTGTTAAACTCTCTATAACCAATACACAAACACATACTGTCATCCTTCTTCTTCACAAAGAGAACTGGCGCTCCCCACGGAGAATGACTCCGACGAATAAAACCATGAGCTAACAACTCGTCCAACTGGGTCTGAAGCTCCCTCATCTCAGATAGTGCTATGTGATAGGGTGTGTGGTATATCAAGGCTATTCTTGGCTGTAACTCAATGAAAAACTCGACCTCTCTTACAAGAGGTAACCCAGGTATGTCTTGAAAGACATCCTGATACTCTGAGACAACTCGAGTCTCTAATAAATCAATACTCTGATCCCGTCACATCACCTCCTTGATGTACTCCAGAAATAACTCTGCAAAACGGTTGCCCTGAGAGATTACCATAATCATCTTGGACCCATCGGACGCTCGCAAATTGACTGTCTTTGCAAAGCAGTCAATACTAACATGGTAGGAAGACAACCAATTCATATCAAGGATAACATCAAACTCGGACGTATACAACACTATCAAATCGACAAGGAACTCTGACTCATCTAAACTGATAGTACACCTTCTACAAACACTCTCAAAAAATGATATCTCACCTAAAGGGGTGGAAACTGATAAAGGGGTGTCTAAAGGATGAGCTACTAGCTGGAGTCTTGTGATAAAAACATACGAAATGAAGGAATGCGAAGCTTCCGAATCGAAGAGAATACGGGCGGGAAAAGAATTCACAAGGAACGTACCCTCCACTACTGCTCCGCTAGCTCCATGATCATGCGGTACTACCGCATATACTCTGCCTATGGCTGAAGACTACTCTGCTGCTAGTATTGGAGAATACGAGACTATCTGCCCCTAAGGAACCTCCTGAACTGCACGAATCTATCCCTCAATCTTCTGGGCTGCTGGCGGTGCCTCTAGCCTCATCTGCTAACCCTAACCTCTGCCCTGAACTCTCTGCTGCTGCTGGTTCGAGCCCTTGCCCTGCTGAGCTCCTGCTGGTGCGCTGCGGAACTCCGATGCCTTATGACCAACCTTGTGACAATTATAGCAAACTCCCTAAAACTTGCACTGCTGATGCGCCCTCTGATCCTGCTGGGGTCTCTTCTTATGAGGGCCCTGATGCTACTGCTGAGGTCCCGAAAAAGGTCTCTTGTTCTTACCCTTGTCCCCGGTCTGTCATGTCTTGGTCTTCCCTTCCTTATCCTTCTGGAACATGGCAGTCTTAATCTCTGAAAGTTGGCGACCTCAGCTACCTCTCGAACTGAATAGAACTTCCTCGAGACGAGGTATCGATGAAGATCAGGGCGAAGCCCTGCTAGGAACATCTGAGCCTGGCGCTCTCCTGTCTGTCACATACCCGTGAAGTACAGCAACTCCATAAACCTGCTCTTAAAATCTGCCGCTGACATGTCCCCCTGAGTCAACCGGGACAACTCAAGTTCCTTCCCAGTCCGTGCTGCAGAAGAAATATACTATCCATCAAAGGAATATACGAAATCATCCCATGTAAGGGTTATCCGGTGCTCTGGAGTGAACTGGAGTCGATACCATCTCCCGGCGTCTCTCTTCAGACTGTAAGATGCCAATCTCTGCTTTTGTACCAAATCCATATTAAGTATATCGAGGGTATTACTCACATCCTTCTTCCACTTATGGGCTGCAAGAGGGTCTGATGACCCCTGAAACTCTAGTGCTCTCATCTTCTAGTACCTCTCTACCATACGGAGCCAGGCCTCCTGCTTTGTAGCTCTATCCGGGACTGCTAGTGGAATAGCTGCAGGTGTGGTCTCTGGGGGTCTCTCGCTGATAGGAATGTCTGGTATCCCCTGTGGCTGATCTACTGGTAGTGGTGGTGATGGCGTGATATGATTCGCCACAAGCTCCTCAATTGCTGCCATCCTAGCGACTATGGGAGCCATAAGATCTATAAGGTACTAGGGAGCCTGCTACGGCTCACGTGGTTCCTGCTGTGGCTCGGGTTGAGCTTGATGTGGCTCATGTAGAGCCTGCTGTGACTCTGCCTATCCAGCTCTCCGAGTACGAGGTCTACCACGTCCTGCCATCTCTCTGATCATAAGAAATAAGAGTTCATGAGTCAAAATAGATATATATACATACATAATGTATCACAATACGATTTTTATAACAATTTAGTATTCACACAAATGCTTTAAGTTTACACAAAATAGTTATCATAAAAAAATTTGGTAAATTTTGAGATATACACATATATCGTCCTCACTCATACTAGAAAATCCTTACAGACTCTATACAAGAATCCTAAGAAACTCTATCCTAGCTCCACGACTCGATATAAGATGATCCTAAGGATACTGAAACTAGAGCTTTGATACCAACTGTGACGTCCCTGGGTTCACACAAGGCTGCAGTCCAAGGTGAAACCAAGAATATCAAACCTACCATGCACCACACTGTGCAATAACATGTTTCACTATCATAATTACTATCTCTCCAGTAGAGTCAATAATAGGTGTAGGTACAAAAGCAGGTAAAAGATAATACAAGAGTCAACTGATGAAATAATAGAGATCAAAATTTGTATTTCATCATCTAACATACTAAAATACAAGTCAATATCTGAAATAAACTGGAGTTTCTCAACAAGTCTCAAATGCAAAATGTCTGAATAAGAGGAAATAAGGCACATAGCCTTTACATCTTCTAGAATAAAACCATTGAATGTCTAAACAAAAGTCTACATTGGAGCTCAAAAGAAAAATATAACTAAAATAGACAGCTGAATCACTAAAGTGCATCGCCATCAACCTGCGACTCTCCGGGCACCTGGCTCGTTACCTAAAAGGGGAGGGACAACGAGCGTCAAAGCGTTAGCGAGCAACATCACAACCAACCCTAAGGGATAGGGCTCGTTGTAAATAGAAAATACAGTTAATACATATATATACATAAAATCACTGATCCTATTTAGGAAATTACAACATGAGCATGGGTACGTCCAGCAAAATAATCCAAACAAGGAACCCTCATGTATATACCTTGTAGCTCAAATTGTAAATCCCTAACAATAAGAGGATTTTAGTATTTAGAAAATTACAACACGAGCATAGGTACGCCGAACGAAATAATCCAAACAAGGAAACCCTTATGTATATACCTTATATCTCAAATTGTAAATCTCTAAACACCAAACCCGAAATCTAATACAGGGATAATAAATAAAAGAAGACAAACCCGTTCAGAATTTAAAATAATGTGTCATGTCACAACTCACATAAGTGCCATGTCCAACCTATGCAAGTGTAAGTGTCATACTTAAGGTCTAAACTGGTGTCCAACACATGGACTAAAACTATATGTAGTGGATGTCCAACACGTGGACTGCATATGTAAATTATCCAACACATGGACTAAGAAATGAATGTCCAACACATGGACTGAACGTGATAAATGTCCAACACATGGACTACACATTATAATTGTCCAACACATGGACTAAATAAAATATATGATAAGAAGCATATACACTACTTTCACACGTGCCTCGGTGTGCTAACCTAGTCTCGTGTTCGCAAGTCATCTCACATGTAGAGATTCAAAACAAACATAAATTTCTAATATTAGATATTTGAGGCGACTCCTCATTCACATAGAAGTATGCAAAAAATAGTAAACATGCCAAAACAGTTTCGGTTAAAAACGAAACGACCAAAACAGATCCAAATCAAGGAAAACTGGTAATTTCCTCGTCAGTCGACTCATGAGTCGACTGGGATCATCGGTCGACTCATTGGTCGACCTAACGGAAAAAAGAGAAGAAAGCTAAAATTTCCCGTCAGTCGACTCATCAGTCGACTCATGAGTCGACAAGTCGACTGATAGGTCGACTGAGCCGCTAGATTTCCAGTTTTCATGCACATGATGTTTATTTGTAAAATCATTATATCCTAGGCATAAGTTATATGTTCTAACAAATATGAATCAGTTTAAAACGATAGTTTAATATGTAAAATCATCACCAAAAATCCGAAACATGTATACACATGATTTAAGCATTTTAAAAACAAAAAATCGAAACTTTAATCTCTTATTAAAGTGGTTTCAGATCTAGATCTCTGTATTAAGAATCGTTGGTGAGCTTTATATAAACTGAAAATTTAATTTCTCGCATCATACACTATAAAGATCTACTTTTATACACAAAATAATGATTTAGACTCAATAAATCCGAAATAAAACTCAATAAAATCATACAAATAGTGGGTATAGGGCTGGGCGAGATGTTACTCGCCTTTGATGTGCTGTAAAACTCCTGAACCCTTGAGGAAATGATTCTCCTTCGATAGCACCACAAAATCCTGCTGCAAATCCTTCAAAAATTTCCCAAAAATCTCCAACAATCAATCTAGGGTTTGAGGGGAGAGAGAGGGGCTAGGGTTTATCTAAGATCTGATGGATTTAGGGTTGGTTTCGGGTAAAAGAATATATATATAAGTGGTCAAACCCGAAACAAAACCGAACAGACCCGTAAACTAAAAGAAAAACCTAAAATCAACCCGTTAGTCGACTCATAGGTCGGCTCATCAGTCAACTCATAAGTCGACTGAGCAGACAGATTTCCAGATACGTACATGTTTTTGCTAATTTGCCAAAACCAATGCACAAAACTCTATAAAAATACACTCACATCTCTAATGACTTGTTATCAAGTATATCTATGACCTCAAGTCATTTACCACAATAGAATTATGTATCATCAATAATTCACATATCTTCAAAACAAAAAATATGGGGTTTTACAGTTAGCAATGTTATGACGGCTGGATTCACCAAGTTGATTGGATAGAGCCCGAATCAGTTGGTCATGTTCTTCCTTCATCTGCGTCATGGTCATTTCCAATTCGATTTTGAATGCTTCTTTTCACTTGGCTAGAGCATCCTCAACCATTTTGGCTACTTCCTCGATGTTAATCATAAACACTTTGCGGGATTGTCCTAGACTGGATACCATTTTGTCAAAAGCGATTACGGAGTTGGCATATGATGCTTCGTCATCCGAGGATAATCCCTTCTACATTCTTTGATAATCCCTACATTTAGTAGTCCCTGCGCGTAGCCAAGTTAGACGATGCGATATGAGGAGGTAAGAACTAGAAGGTCGAGCCGACTTTCCTTTATCAGCTATGTTAATTGTGACTTCTGGAAGTTCATTACCTTAAACGGCCAATCGTTTCTTACGAAAACGCTTTGGCTTGGACTTAGTCGTTCTGTTAGAGATCCTCTCAAATACCGAGACCTTTTGTGCAGTGGTCTTGGGGCAGCTACATACTGATAACACTGCCCTGATTAGTTTGGCACACGGACAGTGACAATCCATCTCCTGGGTACTTCTTTTTTGAGACTTGTTCGTACCCCCAGCCCGATTGTATAACTCGTCGGTCTGATGACCAAAGAAACCCATCGGGTGTTGGCACGAATCCCTAGGTGTAACGTCGTCATCAGATGAATACGTTTCCTTCTTGGGACATAATACTTTTTCAGTGTGTTCGAGAGTCACAAGTTTAGATCTATGCTCTCGTGACCGCGGGAACTCAACGGGCTCATGGACTTCAACGCGCAATCCCATGCGGTCGGTTACGGGGATTTTCCTACCATGCGGTCTCTTCCACTATTTAGGAGGACAATTATGACCCCCAGCATGATAAACTGCTTAGGATTCATTCAACGGGCCTAAGCGTTCTTTAACCAGGGCTTTACCTCGACCCGCATGCGAATGACCGAGACGATCCGTGATCTTCATCTTAAATCGGGATAAATCCATGCTGTCATAGGGCTCCACCGGAGGTGCGGGATCAATTGAAGTAGGGGCGAAACTCTATGGAATTAGAAAAACAAGTACAGAATGTCTCATGTCATAGCCCTGACGTGGGTCAAACATTGGTGACCCGCGGCTGGGAGGGTCAGACTTGGATGACCCGCGGCTTGGAAGGTCAGACTTGAGTGACCTGCGGCTAGGAGGGTTGGGCTTGAGTGACCCACAGCTAGGAGGATCCGACTTGAGTGACCCACGACTTGGAGGGTCAGACTTGAGTGATCCGCGGCTAGGAGGGTCAGACTTGACTGACCCGCAGTTTGGAGGGTCAGACTTGAGTGACCCGCGGCTTGGAGGGTCAGATTGAAGTGCCCCGCCCGGGGAGGGTCATATTGAAGTGACCCGCGATTAGGAGCGTCAGATTGAAGTGACCTACGATCGGGAGGGTCAGATTGATGTGACCCATGGTTGGGAGGGTCAGATTGAAGTGACCTGCGGCCGGGAGGGTCAGATTGAAGTGACCCGTGGCTGGGAGGGTCATATTGAAGTGACCCACATTTTTTGATCTTTTCGGCCGCCGTCTTGGACTTTGGCCTCCATTCTTTTTGCGGTCTTGGTAGCTTCTTTTCCACTTCTTCACTATGTAATTTTTGGCTTCTTGCATAAGAATTCTTGCATGTGCAAGCAATGTGTGGTGTTTTTGAATCCGCTCCTGAAGAGTCGAATGGATCCTTTTGACTTAGATCCATTCACTTGTTGAGGACTTGGAGGGTTGCTCATTAGTCCGCTGTTGGGGCGCTCGACGCTCCTTGAATTTCAGATCTGCTTCAAAACGGATCCCGTCTACAAGCTCCAAAGCCTTGGTAAATTGGCGTGTGAGGCATTAGCGTTGCCTTTGGCGAGCTCTCTTCGATAAAGTAGGCACACCTCTATCAGCTATCTCCTTGATTGAGGAGTCTAGATCTACAGATCCAGCCTTGTTGGAGGTCAGAGGAGCGTTGCAAGGCATGATTACAGCAGCAACGTGGATGTTGATCTTCCTCCACTTGCGAATGGAGGAGGATCTAGAGGAGGGGGATGACAGATACTCCTCTAACTTTTGTTGGTCGAACTCGAACTCGACCTCCTCATCAACCAGGATCAGGATCCATGGTTGCGACACGATAGCTTCGGCATCGAAGCTATTGGCTCCCGTTGTGGTCGCTAGCGTGTTTTGGTCAAAAGTTGATGTTTTCATTGCCATAAATCTATTACAACTTTGGTCGTTACAATAAACTCAAATAAACAAGAAAAGTAGATCTTTTTATAAGATCGACTTATACAATAAAAATGTAAAATAGTACAACTCTTGTCAAACAGCGCAACGGACGTTTATCACCTGCTGCTTGTGTGGGAACTTTGCTTGTGCCGGGGACGTTAATATCCATAGATCATCACGGATCAGATTTGGTTGACAGATTAAGTTAATCAAAGCTCTTACTTCACGAAGGATGTAGTCGCTGCAGTGGTAATTCTGACCAAACAAGATTACGGCTCTTCTTGAGATTAAGACTAAGCTTAAATCTGGAGGAATAGGGGACGAGTCTCAGATCTCTCGAACTCCACTCTTTATGCATAGGAATTAGCTAAGATCTGCTAACTCTCGCTATAAATTCATGGCTCCACTCTCTAATTCGGCAGTGTTTCGCCCTCTTGATCACCGCCCTGTTAAATGAGCCCCTAGGCCTGTATTTATAGGCTTCAGTTAGGGGTATTTCAATAAGAATGAGTGATTTGGCCTTATCTTCAGGCAATAATAACCTAACCATGTTTGTGGATGATATCAAGTCAATTGGAACCCCTAGAACAGATAAATCCTAAAAAAACCACTTAAAACCATCGAAAACACGTTTGAGGATCAAAACAGCGCGACGGGCCCTGCTGACCCGCGGGGGGGCGCGGGTCGACGCGATCTGACTTGCGCGGTCACAGGTCAGATCCGGCTAACCCGCGTGGGCACGGGTCGGCACGATCGGACCCGTGCGGGCACGTGTCAGCATTATCTGACCCGTGCAGGCGCGAGTCAGATCCGGCTGACCCGCGCGGGCGCTGGTTGGCACGGGCTAACCCGCGCGGGTGCGGGTCAGCTCGTGCTGTCCCACCATCGTACGGGTCGGTTCAGTACTTGGGCATTCATTTTGTCTTTTTTTGTTTTGTGTATTCAGTCGTCTTGTTGACTTGTACACTTCGGTAACTTGCTTCATGCACTCGTTAGCTTCTTTACAGTATTCAGAGCTGACCGACAAGCACGTCGAGCACTTTAGATCTGACCGACAGGTGCGTGGGCACTTTGGATTAACCGACAAGTGCGGTGGGCACTTTGGATCTGACCTGTTGGAAAAAGGGCTCGTTGTGTATAGAAAATACAGTTAATATATATATATATATATATATATATATATATATATATCAAAACACAAATCGTATTTAGGTAATTACAATGTGAGGATAAGTACGTCGAGCGAAATAATCCAAATAAGGAAACCCTCATGTATATACCATGTAGCTCAGATTGTAAGTACCTATGTATAAGAGGATTTTAGTATTTAGGAAGTTACAACACGAGTATAGTTACGTCGAGCGAAATAATCCAAACAATGAAACCCTCATGTATATACCATGCATCTCAAATTGTGCATCCCTAAATACCAAACCCAAAATCTAATACAAGAACATTAATAACACAAGGCAAATCATCTCAGACTAAAATTACGGTGTCGTGTCACAACTTGTATAAATATCGTGTCCAGCCTATGCAAGTATAGGTTTTAACTCTCAAGATCTAAACTGATGTAATGGATGTCCAACACATGGACTGCATATGTAAATGGTCCAACACATGGACTAAAAGTGATAAGTGTCCAACACATGGACTACACATCATAATTGCCCAACACATGGACTAGATGAGTAATATGATCAGGTGCATATACCCTAATTTCTCACGTTTCTCAGTGCGCAAAACTAAGCTCATGTTCGCATGTCATCTCACATGTGAAGATACAGGTTATACATAAATTTCTACTACCCGTTATTCGAGGCAACCCCTCGTTCATATTTAAACACGCAGCAACAATAAACATAAATAAATTTCAGTTATACTGAAATAACTCAACAGATCCAACCTGAAGACATACAAAAGAAGAAAACTCCTCATCCGTCGACTCATTGGTTGACTCATCAGTCGACTCATGAGTTGACCAGACAAAGCACACAAAAACTAAGACTTTTCCCATCAGTCGACTCATTGGTCGACTCATCAGTTGACTCATGAGTCGACTCATTGGTCGACTGAGTAGAAAATCTGTAGTTTCCTGTTTTCAATTATTCATCTAAAAAATAACTAAAAATTCTCTTTAATCATGTCCAGCAATATGATTCCGATTCTAGCACATGAATATCAACAAAAACGAAAGTTTTACATGTAATATTCTTAATTATAACCCTAAACATATCTATTCATGTTTGAAAAAGTATTGAAACCATTAAACCACAATAAAACCCACGTTAAAACAAATTCCATATCTGAGTTTAACTTTACAAATTCGTTTGTGAGATTTTATGAACTGAAAACATTCGATTTTCGCATCATATACCATAAAGATCTATTTTTATACACAAATAGTGGTTTAGGCTAAATAAAACCGAAATAAAACCAAATAAAAGCATACAAAGTGTGGGTGTAGGATTTGGCAAGATGTTACTCGCCTTAGGTGCTGCTGGATCTCTAGAAACAAGAGTAACGAATCCCCCTTCGCTGCAAAGTCCACAACTGCTGAAGAATCCTCCGAATCTCCTCCAAAATCGCCCAAAATCCGAGCTAGAGTTTGAGGGGAGAGAGGTGGCTAGGGTTTCTTTGATAACTACTGGGTTTTCGGGTTAATTTTGGGTAGGAGAGATAATATATGAGCGGTCAAACCCAATACAAAACTGAACAGACCCGCAATTAAAAGAAAAAATCCGAAATCAGCTCGTCAGTCGACTCATAGGTCGACTCATCAGTCGACTCATTAGTCGACTCATGAGTCGACTCATAAGTCGACTGAGCAGACACTAAATTCCAGATTTCATGCATGTTTTGCTATTCAGCCAAAACCAATGCACAAAACTCTATGAAACCACACTCATACATATCTAATGATTTGTTATCATGTATATCCATGACCTCAAGTCATTTACCACAAATAGAATTATTTATCACTAATAATTCACTTATACTTCTAACAAAATATGGGGTTCTACATTCTTCCCCCCTTAAAAGAATTTCTTCCTCGAAATTCAGAAATCATAATCAAATCAACACATTACTCTATATAGGTAAATAGCGATATTTATATTTAACAATCCAAAATAACCATATTCCCACTCAACCCTTAATCAAATGGAACTAGTACGTCGGGCGAAAAATCCAAACAAGGAACCCCCCATATATATATCATGTGTTCCATGAGATTAGGAATTAAGCGGAAATATCCTCATTCTGGCGTTAAATCTAAATATAACTACACATATAGTCACATACATAAATAAATTCGCTTCCTCAATAGGTGCAGGAAGTTACGCGTCATAAATATTCATGCTTCCGAAAATTATATCCGATGCCTACACTTAACCATCTAAAACGTAAATATTTCCACTTAACCCCTAACTAAGAGGAACAAGTACGTCGAGCGAAAAATCCAAACAAGGAACCACTCATATATATACCATATGTTCCAAGTACTTAGGAGATAAGTGTTAATACTCTCATTTTAGTGTTAAGTATAAACATCGTCATACATGCAAATCATAAATTATGTATATATAAGTCGTACACAAATTCATTTTACCTGCTCAAACATGTGTGGGTAGTCACGACGCATGTCCTCCTCATGCTCCCAAGAAATCTCCTCAACGCCTCTTCAGTTCCACTGGACTTTCACCAAAGGAATTACTTTGTTTCTAAGCCTCTTGTCCTCCCTGGTAAGAATAGCAACTGGAAACTCAATAGTATATAAATCATCCTGAAGCTCAATCTCAGGTGCATCCAATACCTCTGTGCCTTTTTCGCGGTCGACCGCGAAACAGCCCAGAAACTGAGAAATGTCCAGAGACTTCTGCGGTCAACCGTAGCGGTCGACCGTGGGAAATTTCAATCTCACGGTCGACCGCGACGGTCGACTGTGAAAGTTTCTGCTGCCCACTGACGAATGAACACAGGCGCGGTCGACCATGGCGGTCGACCGCAAACTTATACATACTAAAACACTGTTTTTGACTCACTTAAAAAATCTGTAAAATATTCATTTGACTTCTGAAAATTGTGAAACTTTGTAAAATGTTTTTAACACTAAAAACAAATTGTTTGGAAAAAGAATTTTGTAAATAGGTCCTCATACTTGTGAAAAATAGTATTTTGTGTAAAACGCTCAAAACTATATGTATGAAAACGTGTGTGTTGTATCCCAATAGCTTCAGATGAAATCTAAACTATTTGCCTACATTTTAGCACTAGAGAAAAAATAAAAACTAGCTAATATCCTTACGTAGAATACAATTCTTTGAGTCTTGATATAGCTTGAGTTGGATGAAGCTTCTTATTGCATTTGGTGTTCTTGAATGAACGTTGCTTCATCACTATGCCTCCTCCTCCTTTGGATATCATCGTTGTAGCGCATATTCCATCCAATCCTCTATTTATGGCACTAACAAGCTTGATATATATATTCACTATATTTTCACTCAACAAGCCATTAGTACCGATAATGGTGGTTGTAAAACATCATCAAAACATAAGGGCTAACAATCTCCCCATTTTTGATGATGACAACCAACCATTATATAAGAGAAAAATAAATATAGCTTATAGATAGAAGCTCCCCCTATCTATGAGCTCCCCCTTACTATGTGCACAAATAAGGAGATTTCTCTCCCCCTTTGTCACCATCAAAATGTGGTAAAAAAATAGTCAAAAATGCATGTGAAATGCAACTAAACAAGCAAGCAAATAGAACTTTCACATAGAGCAGAAGCCCAAACCATTTCTTATGCGACAAAATTCATCTTCACCAAGAGGCTTGGTAAATATATCCGCTAATTAAGATTTTGTGTCAACAAACACAAGGGATACATCTTGTCTCTCTACATGATCACGTAAGAAATGATGGCGCACATCAATATGCTTGGTTCTAGAATGCAAAACCGATTTTTTTAAAATATTGATAGCACTAGTGTTATCACAAAAGATTTTTATATTTTGAAAATTCAAATTATAGTCAACTAAGCTTTGTTTCATCCACAAAACTTGGGCACAATATAAGCCGGCGGCAATGTATTCCGCTTCCGTAGTGGACAATGCAACATAATTTTGTTTCTTGAAAGCCTAAGAAGCAAGAGAATTTCCTAAGAATTGGCATGTTCCACTCGTACTATTGCGATCTACCTTACATCTGACAAAGTCGGCATCACAAAAACCATATAAATCAAAAGAGGTGCTCTTTGGATAAAATAAACCAAGATCAATAGTTCCATGCACATATTTAATAATTCTCTTAACGGCAATCAAATGAGATTCTTTAGGAGAAGCTTGAAAACGTGCACATGCACACACACTAAACATGATATCGGGTCTACTAGCGGTGAGATAAAGAAGACTACCTATCATACATCGGTATAGTTTTTGGTCCACATCTTCACCACTAACATCCGCATCAAGCTTGACACTTGTACTCATGGGAGTTGGTGCATGCTTAGAATTCTCCAAATTGAATTTCTTTACCAATTCTCTAGCATACTTGTTTTGAGAAATGAATATCCCATCCTTAGTTTGCTTGACTTGGAGTCCGAGAAAGAATGTGAGCTCTCCCCTCATGCTCATCTCAAAATGATCTTGCATAACTTTAGAAAAATCCTTGCGAAGAGATTCATTAGTAGCACCGAAAATGATATCATCAACATATATTTGCACTAAAATAAAATTATTTTTCCTTTTTCTCGCTAAAAGTGTATTATCAATTTTTCCTTTAGAGAAACCATTTTTAAGAAGAAAACTAGAGAGGCGAGCATACCAAGCTCTAGGAGTTTGTTTCAACCCATATAAAGCTTTTTGAACCTAGTAAACATGATTAGGAAAAGCATGATCTATAAAACTGGGGGGTTGCTCAACATATACCTCCTCTTCTATAAAACCATTTAAAAAGGCACTTTTAACATCCATTTTAAACAATTTGAAATCTTTAAAGCTAGCAAATGCCAAAAACATCCTAATAGATTCTAACCTTACAACCGGTGTAAATGTTTCATCGTAGTCTATGCCCTCCTCTTGATTGTATCCTTAGGCAACCAAACGAGCTTTATTTCTAGTAACAATGGCATGTTCATTAAGTTTGTTTCTAAAAACTCATTTAGTTCCAATAACACTAGCATTGTTAGGTCTAGGAACTAGTTTCCAAAAATCATTTCTTTTAAAATTGTTTAGTTCATCATGCATAGCTAAAACCCAAAATTCATCATTTAAAGCATCATTAACCTTCTTGGGTTCTAATTGAGATAGAAAAGCAACATTACCATACTCACTCAAGGCCTTTGAGCGAGTAACAACCCCTTGTGAAGGACTCCTAATAATTTGCTCCTTTGGATGATTTGATGCGAATTTTCATGCTTTAGGAAGTTCTTCTTGAACATGAGTATTGGAGCTTTCCACATCTTTTTGTGCTTCTATTGAGGGTGTATTTATGGGTTGCATAAGTTCAAATCCTCCCTTAACATCATCATCATCTTTCCTAGGCAAAATCACTTGTGAACCGATATTAGTCTCATCAAAAGTAACGTTTATAGATTCTTCAACAACAAGAGTTCGTTTGTTGAAGACCCTATAAGCCTTACTTCGAGGTGCATACCCTAAGAAAATGCCAATATTAATTTTAGAATCAAATTTATCATGGTGATCTTTTGTATTTAAAATGAAACACTTACAACCAAAGATACAAAAATAACCAATAAATGGAGTTTTTCCATAAAATAGTTCATAAAGAGTTTTCTTAAGCTTTGGTCTAATTAAAACACGATTTAAAACATGGCAAGCCGTATTGACGGCTTCCGCCCAAAAATATTTAGGCAAATCAAAAGAGTTCAACATAGTTCGTGCCATCTCTTGTATGGTTTGATTTTTTTGTTCAACAACACCATTTTGTTGTGGTGTTCTAGGAGCGGAAAATACATGAGTTATACCACGATGAGCACAAAAATCATAAAAAGAGATATTTTGAAATTCACCACTATAATCACTTCTAATTTTAACAACTTTTAAATCTTTTTTATTTTCAATTCTTTTAACATGATTTGAAAATTCATCAAAACATTCATCTTTGCTTGTAAGAAAAATTGTTCATGTAAAACGAGAAAAATCATCAATGATAACAAAAACATAGTGTTTGCCTCCAAGAGAGGTAACACGCATAGGACCAAACAAATCTAGATGAAGTAATTACAAGGGTTTAGAAGTTGATACCTCATTGATGGGTTTGAAGGTAGACTTAGTTTGTTTACCTTTTGTAACGCCCCACCTCGATATTTCGGAGTTGGTACGCTATTAGATCTGATGGACTGGCCTCACAAACCACCACATGTCTTTTCAGCACGTTTTGTTCTCACTCACGTGCTCCCTGGAAAACTTCCTAGGGGGTCA
>BQKN01000039.1:337623-351288 GCA_022839385.1 Asparagus kiusianus
CTCGTGTTGGACTATAATCCATTTCAGTCCTCGTGTTGGACTATAATCTATTTCAGTCCTCGTGTTGGACATTAGCCACTTATCCCATGTGTTTGGAAACCACGGTATCTAGTTCCTGTATCGAACATATTTCTTAACCCTGTATATGACTTTCTCACAGGAGTTTATGACATGACACTTATGTAGATTTTGACATGATATTCATGTAAGTAATAACATGATACTCATGTAGGCTATGACATGATACTGTATTTATGCTCTGAGATTAGTTGTGTTTCTTTTATTATTGTTCCTGTACTAGAACCTTAGGTTTGGTGTTTAGGGATTTACAATTTGAGATACAAGGTATATACATGAGGGTTTCCTTGTTTGGATTATTTCGCTCGACGTACCTATGCTCGTGTTGTAAATTTTTAAATACTAAAATCCTCTTTAGTAAGATCAATAATTTTAGATCTATTATGTATTATCTGTATTTTCTTATACAACGAGCCATGTTCTCTTGGAGTTGGTTGTGATGTTGCTCGCTAGCGCTTTGATGCTCATTATCCCTCCCCCTTTTAGGTCACAAGCCAGGAGCCCGGAGAGTCGCAGGTTGATGGCGACACACTTTAGTGTTCAGCTGTCTATTTTAACTATGTTTTATTTTGGGAGCTCCACTGTATTTTTGTTTGACATTTTGAGGACTATTTTCTAGGTATTGTAAAGGCTGTGTGCCTTATTTCCTCTTGTCAAATATTTGTATTTGAGACTTGTTGAGTATTTCTAGTTATCTATTCAGACATTGACTATGTATTCCTGTATGTTGGATGATGAGATATTAATGTGATCACTATCATTTCATCAGTTATTTCTTGTATTATCTTCTACTTGCTTTTGTACCTACACCTATTGTTGACTCTACTAGATAGATGTTAATTGTGATGGTGAAATATGTTATTGCACGGTGTGGTGCATGGCAGGTTTGACATTCTTGGTTTCACCTTGGACTGCAGCCTCGTGTGAACCCAGGAGCATCACAGTTGGTATCAGAGCTCTAGTTCCAGTATCCTTAGGATCATCCTGTGTCGAGTCGTGGAGCTAGGATAGAGTTTCTTAGGATTCATGTATAGAGTCCGTAAGGATTTCCTGGTATGAGTGAGGACGATATATGCGTATATCTCAAAAATTTGAGAATTTTTTTTTATGATAACTATTTTGTATAAATTTAAAGTATTTGTGTGAATACTATACGTTGTGAAGGATTTGTGTTGTGATACACTAGTTATAACGTCTATTTTTGACTCATAAACTTTTATTTTTCTTATCATCAGAGAGAGATGACAGGATGCGGTAGACCTCGTACTCGGAGAGCTGGACAGGCAGAGTCACAACAGGCTCTACCTGAGTAGCAGCCGGCTCAAACCGAGCCACAGGAGGCACCACCCGAACCGCAGCAGGCTCCTCAGTACTTGGTGGATATTATGTCTCCTCTCATTGTCAGGATGACAGCCATTGAGGAGTTGGTGACGACTCATATAGCACCACGGACACCACCACCGGTAGCTCAGCAGCAGAGGATACCCGCCGTTCCTGTCAGAGATAGATCCCCAGAGATCACACCTGCAGCCATTCCTCTAGTAGTCCCAGATAGAGCCACAGAGCAGGAGGCTTGGCTCCGTATAGTAGAGAGGTACCAGAAGATGAGGGCACCAGAGTTCCAGGGGTCACCAGACCCTCTTACAGCCCATAAGTAGAAGGAGGATGTGAGCAATATACTTGACATACTCAGTGTGGACTCAGTTCAGAAGCAGAGGTTAGCATCCTACAGCCTGAAGGGAGATGCCGGGAGATGGTACCGACTCCAGTTTACTCCAGATCAAAGGATGACCCTCACATGGGAGGACTTTATCTACTTCTTTGATGGGCAGTACATTTCTTCTGCAGCACGGACTGGGAAGGAGCTTGAGTTGTCCCGGTTGACCCAGGGGGACATGACAGATGCAGATTTTAAGAGCAGGTTCATGGAGTTGCTACATTTCACAGGTATGTGGCAGATAGGAGAGCGTCAGGCTTAGATGTTCTTGGCAGGGCTTCGCCCTAATCTCCGCCGATACCTCGTCTCGAGGAGGTTCTATTCAGTTAGGGAGGTAGCTAAGGCCGCCACTTCATAGGAGATTGAGACTACTATGTTCCAGAAAGATAAGAAAGGGAAGGCCAAGGCAGGTCAGAGCGGGGACAAAGGCAAGAACAAGCGATCTTTTTCTGGACATCAGCAACATAATCATGGCCCTTATAAAAAGGGACCCCAGCAGGATCAGAGAGCGCATCAGCAGCGCAAGTTTCAGGGATCTTGTTTTAACTGTCACAAGGTCAGGCATAAGGCCTCGGAGTGTCGTAGCGGACCAGCAGGAGCCCAGCAGAGTAAGGGTCCGAACCAACAGCAGCGCTAGTAGGGCAGAGGTCAGGGCCAGCAGAACAGGCTTGAGGCACCGCCAGCAGCTCAGAGGATTGAGGGGCGGATTCAAGCAGTTCAGGAGGTTCCTCAGGGGCATATTGTCCTATATTCTCCATCTCCAGTAGCAGAGCAGTCTTCAGTCACAGGTAGAGTTTATGCAGTAGTTCCACATGATCATAGAGCTAGCGGAGCCGTAGTGGAGGGTACGTTCCTTGTGGATTCTTTCCCCCGCCCGTATTTTTTTCGATTCGGGAGCTTCGCATTCTTTCATCTCTCATGCATTTATGACTAGACTCCAGCTCGTAGCTCAGTCTCTAGACACCCCTTTATCTGTTTCCACCCCTTTAGGTGAGGTATCGCTTCTGGAGAGCGTTTGTAGGAGGTGTACCGTCAGTTTAGACGAGTCGGAGTTCATAGTTGATTTGATAGTGTTGCATATATCCGAGTTCGATGTCATCCTTGGTATGGATTGGTTATCTTCCTACCATATTAGTATTGACTGCTTTGCGAAGACAGTCAAGTTGCGAGCGTCCGATGGGTTCGAGATAATTGTAGCCACCTCTCAGGGTAACCGATTTGCGGAGTCATTTCTGGCATACATCGAGGAGGTGATGCAACGGGATCAGGGTGCTGAGTTATTGGAGACTAGAGTTGTCTCAGAGTATCAGGATGTCTTTCAGGACATACCTGGATTTACTCCAGTGAGAGAGGTAGAGTTCTGTATTGAGTTGCAGCCAGGCATAGCCCCGATATCCCGCGCACCCTATCGCATGACACCAGCTGAGATGAGGGAGCTTCAGACCCAGTTGGACAAGTTGTTAGCTCAGGGTTTTATTCACCGGAGTCATTCTCCGTGAGGCGCGCCAGTCCTCTTCGTAAAGAAGAAGGACAGTAGTATGAGATTATGCATAGATTATAGAGAGTTGAACAAGGTCACTATCCATAATAGGTACCCACTATCTAGGATTGATGACTTGTTTGACCAGTTGTAGGAAGCGTAGTATTTCTCGAAGATTGATCTTCATTCTGGCTATCATCAGTTACGGGTTCGGGAGATGGATATTCCCAAGACAGCCTTTCTTACTAGATATGGATCTTTTGAGTTCTTGGTCATGCTATTTGGGTTGACCAATGCACCCACGGTATTCATGGACTTGATGAACCGGGTTTTTCGTCCCTTCTTAGATCAGTTTGTGATCGTTTTCATCGATGATATTCTCATTTACTCAAGATCGGAGGCAGATCATGAGGAGCATCTACGGATAGCGTTGAGGACTCTACAGGAGCATCAGCTATATGCTAAGTTCAGCAAGTGCGAATTTTGGCTTTCAGAAGTCAGATTTCTTGGCCATGTCATCAGTAAAGAGGGCATAGCAGTGGACCCGGCTAAGGTCACGACAATTCTTAATTGGGAGCCACCGAAGACGGTGACAGAGATTCGCAGCTTTTTTGGTTTAGCTGGATATTATAGGAAGTTCATTCAGGACTTCTCGAAGATTGCGATGCCGATTACACACCTTACGAAGAAGGGTGTACGGTTCATATGGAGCATGGAGTGCCAGAAGGCCTTTGATATTTTAAAGGCTAAGCTGACTACAACGTAGGTTTTGACTATTCTGAACAGCGACAAGACATTCGTCGTATATACAGATGCATCATTGGCAGGCTTAGGAGGCGTATTGATGCAGACTCAGAGGATAGTAGCTTATATCTCAAGGCAGTTGAGGGTGCATGAGCAGAACTATCCCACTCATGACTTGGAGTTAGCAGCAGTGGTATTTGCACTGAAGTCATGGAGGCACTACTTATATGGAGTACAGTTTGAGTTGTTCACAGACCATCAGAGTCTGAAGTACCTCTTTTCTCAGAAGGAACTCAATCAGAGACAGAGGAGGTGGGTTGAGTTTATCAAGAACTACGAGTTCGCGATTCAGTATCATCCGGGGAAGGCGAACGTCGTAGCAGATGCCTTAAGCAGGAAGCGTCGACATCGGGTTTTAGCTTTGAGGTGTTCATTACATCGGGATCTTATCACTCTTAACCAGTTTGATTTTAGACCCGAGATTGGAGGAACCAGTACATTTTTGGGAGCTATATCAGTGCAGCCATCTTGGAGTGACAGAGTTGTCAGAGCTATGTTGGGAGACTCTTGGATTCAAATACGAAAGGAGGATATTTCCAAGGAGCCTAAGACTGATTGGATCATTAGAGCAGATGGAGGTCTTCGGATGAAGGGCGGACTAGTCATGCCAGCTAGTGCCGAGCTGAAGAGAGAGTTACTTGATGAAGCTCATCGTACTAGGTACACAGTACATCCAGGGACTACTAAGATGTACAAGGACCTGAAGAGACACTTTTGGTGGAGTGGTATGCGAAGAGAGATTTCAGAGTATGTGGCTAAGTGTTTTACCTATTAGCAAGTGAAGGCAGAGCATCAGAGACCGGCAGGAACACTTCAGCCTTTACTCATTCCAGAGTGGAAGTGGGCGGACATTTCTATGGACTTCATTGTAGGGTTGCCGAAGTCGAAGAAGGGGAATGATTCAGTTTGGATGATTGTGGACCGGTTGACGAAGTCGGCACATTTCATTCCAGTGAGGACTACCTATACCGCCGAGGCATATGCGAGGATATTTATCTAGGAGATAGTTCGACTTCATGGAGTTCCAGACACGATTGTATCGGATCGAGGTTCGGTGTTCACTTCACACTTTTGGAGGAGTTTTCAGGACTCTTTTGGCAGCAGACTATCATTCAACAGTGTTTTCCACCTACAGACGGATGGTCAGATAGAGAGAGTAAATCAGGTGTTAGAAGACATGTTGTGGGCTTGTGTCATTGACTTTCAAGGCAGCTGGGAGAATCACATTCCATTGATAGAGTTCGCTTATAACAACAGTTATCACCGATCGGTATGGCTCCGTATGAGGCATTGTACGGGAGACCCTATAGATCATCGATATGTTGGGCAGAGCCGGATGATAGCTTGATGCTTGGACCGAAGCTGGTGAGGTAGACTACTTAGAAGGTAGCATTGATCACGGAGCGGATTCTAGCCGCTTAGAGTCGGCAGAAGAGCTATGCAGATAAGAGGCGAAGACCCTTGGAGTTTTAGGTTGGGGATTCAGTTATGTTGAAGGTATCGCCTATGAAGGGCGTGCAGCGATTCGGACGACGGGGGAAGCTTGCGTCGAGATATATTAGACCATTCCGGAGTTTGGAGCACATTAGAGTTGTGTCATACAGACTAGATCTTCTAACATTGATGTCTAGTATACACAATATATTTCATGTTTCTATGCTCAAGAAACACTTGCATGATGAGGAGCAGCAGCGAGTATTGGATACACCAGAGATTGAGCTTCAGGAGGATTTGACTACTGTCGAGATTCCGGTTCGTATTCTTGCCAGAGAGGACAAGAGACTTAGAAACAAGGTAATTTCCTTGGTGAAAGTTCAGTGGAACCGAGGAGGCATTGAGGAGATTTCTTGGGAGCGCGAAGAGGATTTGCGTCGCGACTACCCACACCTGTTTAAATAGGTAAATTAAATTTTTTATGATGTGTATCTTGTATGATGTTTATATCTTTGGTTATATTACATTTAATACTAGAATGGGAATATTCACGCTTAATTCTTAATCTTTCAGAACACATAGTATATATATGGGGGGTTCCTTGTTTGGATTTTTCACCCGATGTACTAGTTCCACTAGATTAGGGTTTGAGCGGGAATATTACTATTTTAGATCATTAAGTATAAATATCTCTATATGTTTATCTGGAAGTTCAAGTGGTGAGATGCGTATGGTTTCCGAATTTCGAGGACGAAATTCTTCTAAGGGGGGAAGAATGTAGAACCCCGTAAAATTTTATATGAATATATGTGAATTGTTAGTAAATAAATAATTCTTTTATAATAAATAGTTTGAGGTCATTGATTTACATGAAAACAAGTTATATGAGATGATATGAGAGTATGTGTGTAGAGTTTTGTGTGATGGTTTTGCAAATAAGCAAAACATGCACAAAAAACTAGAATTTGCCAGATCAGTCGACCGATCAGTCGACTGATACGCTGATTTCCAGTTTTTCAGGTTTTGGGTCTGTTTTGTTTTGGTTCGGGTTTGGGTCAGATTTAGCTGTTCATATACATTCTCCTTCACCCGAAATCACCCCTCTCATCTTCAGATCTGAGAAAACCCTAGTCCCCTCTCCCCTATCTCAAACCCTAGTTTTGTTCTTGGCGATTTGGGGAAGAACTTGGAGGATTTTCGTCGAAATCTTCACGTTGCAGCGAAGGGGAACCACTCTCCCTCAAATCCAGGAATTGTTCATCACCCCAGAGGCGAGTAACATCTCGCTCAACCTTGTCCTATTTTCCTAAACGTTTTCAAAGGGTTTTTATGAGTTTTGATGAGCCAAAAATGTAATTTTATACAAAGGGTTGATTTTTATAGTATATAGTGGGAAAATATCTGATTTCATAATGTTAAAAAAACTCACCAACGTTTTGTGAATTGAAGATCTAGATCTGAAATGTTTTTATAAGAGATTTAACACGAGTTTTGTTTTAAAAATGTTTTAAAACATGAATGCACATGATTAGGGTTTTGTTTATGTAATTATACATGAAATTTTCGTTTCAGTTTAGTTCATACATGTTAATATCAGTATCTTTATGCTTGGGATTGAAGGAGATGAATTTAGATAGATTTTATGGTAGAAATCAACCTGCACAGAGTTTCTGCAGTCAATCGGTCGACTGATCAGTCGACCGACGGGCCGAATTTTTCAGCATCAGTCGACTGACGGGTTGATTGTGTTTTCTCAGCTCCGCAGTCGACAGATCGGTCGATTGGTGAGCTGAGGCTGTGCTGCCTGAGCCTATCGGTCGACATATGAGTCGACTGACGTCATCAGTCGACACATCAGTCGACTGATGAGATGTTTTACAGAATCTTGATCTGTTTGAGTTGCTTTTCGGGGTCGCCTCGATGACCTGACACTAGTTCACCATGTTAATGATTTATCTGTACATGTGGGTTGACTTTTGACACAAGTTTAGACATGTACACCGAGATGCGTGTGAGTTTAGATTATGTATATCTTTCAGCATATACTTTTCACTGTTGCACAGTCCTTGTGTTGGACTATAATCCATAGAAGTCCTCGTGTTAGACTATAATCCATTTCAGTCCTCGTGTTGGACTATAATCTATTTCAGTCCTCGTGTTGGACTATAATCTATTTTAGTCCTCGTGTTGGACATTAGCCACTTATCCCATGTGTTTGGAAACCACGGTATCTAGTTCCTGTATCAGACATATTTCTTAACCCTGTATATGATTTTCTCACAGGAGTTTATGACATGACACTTATGTAGATTTTAACATGATATTCATGTAAGTAATAACATGATACTCATGTAGGTTATGACATGATATTGTATTTATGCTCTGAGATTAGTTGTGTTTCTTTTATTATTGTTCCTGTACTAGAACCTCAGGTTTGGTGTTTAGAGATTTACAATTTGAGATACAAGGTATATACATGAGGGTTTTCTTGTTTGGATTATTTCGCTCGACGTACCTATGCTCGTGTTGTAAATTTCTAAATACTAAAATCCTCTTTAGTAAGATCAATAATTTTAGATCTATTATGTATTATCTGTATTTTCTTATATAACGAGCCATGTTCCCTTGGGGTTGGTTGTGATGTTGCTCGCTAGCGCTTTGACGCTCGTTGCCCCTCCCAATTTCAGGTCACGAGCTAGGAGCCCGGAGAGTCGCAGGTTGATGGTGACTCACTTTAGTGTTCAGCTATCTATTTTAGCTATGTTTTATTTTGGGAGCTCCACTGTATTTTTGTTTGACATTTTGAGGACTATTTTCTAGATGTTGTAAAGGTTGTGTGCCTTATTTCCTCTTATCAAATATTTATATTTGAGACTTGTTGAGTATTTCCAGTTATCTATTCAGACATTGACTATGTATTCCTGTATGTTGGATGATGAGATATTAATGTGATCACTATCATTTCATCAGTTATTTCTTGTATTATCTTCTACTTGCTTTTGTACCTACACCTATTGTTGACTCTACTAGATATATGTTAATTGTGATGGTGAAACATGTTATTGCACGGTGTGGTGCATGGCAGGTTTGACATTCTTGGTTTCACATTGGACTACAGCCTTGTGTGAACCCAGGGGCGTCACAGGGGCGTGACACATCGGATCTCAGCCTTTTAGGAGCTCTTGGTGTAGAATCGTCGCCACCAGATTCGGGATCAACATCGGTAAGATCGTGTCGCCACCGGATTCGAGATCAACATTAGTAAGATCGGTAGGAGTAGCTATAGTAAGAGGGAGTAGCTATAGTAAGAGGATTCATTTCGAGAGTTGGGTTGTGCTCTTCATAATCAGATCTGGAAGCCATTTCAGTGAAGAATTAGAGAGCTAAAACGATTATTAGAGAGTATAAGAGTGTATAAGAGTGTATAGGAGAGTATTAGAGAGAAGTAGATGAGTTTTTGGATGAGGAAATAAATGAAAACCCCCTCTATTTATAGAGGCAACCCCTAAACAAATGACCAAAATACCTCATTTTTAACCGTTTTTTTATCGTTTTTAGGAGCAAAATGGTCAAAACAACCAAAATGGTCGTTATGGCCAGGCCGGGCCGGACCGGCATTTTCCCGCAATAGTCACAATATGTGACGGTTGTGGCTAGGCCAAACACCGGCCCGAACATATCGTCCGGCCGTTTTTACGACCGTGTCGGGCCGGGCGTCATCGAGGCGGCCCGTACTGGACCCGGAACCCAGTCTGGCTCGGGTTTCTAGGCCAAACCCAGGTCGGACACCGGGCCAATTGGACACCCCTACATGCATCTGTGAACGCAAGCATATCTTTGAAAATTCTTCTTTAGTGCCAATTGTGTAACTCTAAATGTAAAGTTGATTAATTCTACATTAATGATTCAAGTATAGAATACCTTAAATTAAAGGCATCGTTATTGTCGATGATATTCTAACTGTTGATTTTATCGTCTCACTGAACTTCCAAATTTTTCTTTAGGATAATTGAGGATAGACTCAATGTAGTATTAACACAATTGCCTATAAACTTTATGTAGATCTATTTATTTGGATAGACGCACTAAGTTAATTTTTCTTAGCTCGTCTAAGAGTAAAAAGATTAACTATAGCTAGGTGAGTAAATGGTCGGTTTTGACTATTTATTTAAAATTAAACCAACTAAACTAGATTCAAAATCGAACCAAACCGGTTTTACGGTTTGGTTTGAGGCAAGACATGTCAAATTAGAGTAATTTTAACTAAATTCGACACTATTACTTTCTCGAAACTTTAACAAATTCTGTATCCAAACTTGAAGAGCAAACTCGTCAAGTTAACTACTTTTACAATTAAAATTGAACCTTCATCAATAAAAAAATACAAAAAACCTTAGCTAGACTTTACTTTTCACCTAAGAAAACATGAGTTTTAGAGAGCGGCCGGTTTAATTATGTCAGTTTAAATATTCTGAAACCAAACCAAACCGAAACTTTTTAAAATCCAAACAAAACCACCAAACTTTGGTCAATTTAATCAGTTTGCACCGATCTATACTCACCCTTAACCATAGGGGATCTATTTACAATTAGGCGATAGTATTGAGGGGCTATCTACAATTAACTTTTTCGTTATGTATATATATGTGTTAGACCTTAGAGGGGGGTGATTAGGGTCTTATGCTAATCTAATTCCAATTAATGGCTAATTAAAATTATATAGATCAATATGTTGTTGCAAGAAGAAATATGATATGAATATGAACAATAATGATGAAAAGAAAGTACGCTAAGCAAAACACAAACACACGATATATTCACGAGGTTCGGTCCCCACGACCTACGTCCCCGCTCCTCACCTCGAGGAGATATCCACTATCACAATCCGGTTTGGAAGCCGGAACTTCTACACACTCGGTTTACAAGTTCACCGAAAACTCTCACACTACACAATCACTCGACATTCACACTTTACACACTAAGTGTTGGTCCTAGCCCGTGTCCTCCTCCTCAAGTGCTCAGTTACAACCTCTCCCTAGGCACATCAATCGACGCCACTCCTCTTGGATTCGACCCCGTCTCTCACCACACACTCCTCACTCGGTGTACAAGTGTATTACAAAGTGAATCTCACAATAAGCACAATATAAATCAAATGATTGTTCTCTAAACAAGGTGAGAACTCAATTAAGCACAACTCTTAGTCACAAACCCACAACCCAAAATTATACTATGAATGTAAATACAATAAGCTCAATAGGTTGTGTGTGAACAAAGAGATAAAACAATATAAACTCAATATGAAATCTAGCTTATGAAATTAAGAACAAACTTATAAAATGCTAGAATTGAGTTTAAAGAAACTTCTCTATGGATGACAAGAGAGAGGGAGAAGAATGAATGCTCAAACACCAATGATGATCTCCACTTGCTCTTGTGAAATTTGCTCCACAAACCAAACTCTTGTAAATGCTTAAAAGCTTTTTAAACAAACACTAAACCCTTAAACAAAAACTTGTAAACCTCTTAAAAACTTTTCTCTTGTTGACATGAAAGAGAGCAGCAATAGGGTATATATACCCACTTGAAATCTCAGCCAAAACCACCCAAGAGAAAGACAAAAAGACCCAGAGAAAATCGGCTCAGAAAAGAGCCGTTAGAAAGCAACGGTCACATAGTCGGTCAACCGGAAATCTCGTCGGTCGACCGATGGAGCTTTCGGTCAACCGGACCGGTCGACCGACCATCTATCTGTTGCAAACTGACGAGAAATCAAAACGAGCGGTCGACCGGTTCGGTCGACCGATAACTGATACTTCAGAAAATGAGTTTGAAAACTGTTTTTCTGATTTTAAAACCCTATTTAAAAATATCAAATAAATTCCAAAAAATATAAAACTTTAGGGAATGATTGTAGATATGATAATAAACATGCTACAGTGACTGGTTATCATAAAGGACCTCCCAAATAAAAAATATCATCATTTTATAAAATAGTCCAAAACATGAAAATATGAGATACTTGAATTTTGATGTTTTGACATAAACCAACTTTTGAAACTTTGTGAAATGTTTTTATAGACTTAGTAAAATATGTATAAACTGATATTAAAGTCTATAAACTATTAAGACAATATTTTCACAAAATTACATATTCTATGCAATGTTTTCAAAAAACACAATAGTAAATATGAAATATATGATTTCATATTTATAAACATGAAAACTCAAAAACTATGTATGTATATATATAACTATATGTATGCATAGAAACCAAAACTTATGTATATATATATAACTATATATATATACGAAGAAACCAATGAATGTGTGTGTATAGATATTGAGCTTAACGTACTTAACACACATAATATAAATCCTAAACTAAATTACCCAAGCTTGATCTTGATCTTCATTGAGCTCAACTTGGTACACGTTGCGGATGAAGTTAAACTTGGATCATGAACTTGAATTGTATGATGCTTCAACCCGACATTCCGCCAACCTCCTTATTGATGTGATCGTGTAGGCTCAATCCATCCAACCTCCAATTCGTTGTTTGCCTAGAATAAATACGAAAACACAAACACTAGACAAACAACATTAGAAGTAAATTGTTTGTTAAACATCATCAAAACAAGAAGGCCAACAATATGTACACATACATACATATACAAATGCTTATAAATCATACTCCCTTTAAAGTACGAGTTCGAGTAATTCTTTCTATGGTCAATATTACCCTTAGCTTTTTTAAATATTACATAATTATCCTAATCTATTCTAATTATCCTATCTTCTTTGAATTGGTAATTAAATTATTTATTCTATTTATAATGAGACTTAACATGTTATCATACTCCCTTTAAAAGTACGAGTTCGGAAAAATCTTTCTATGGTCAATATTACCCTTAGCTTTTTTAAATATTACATAGTTATCCTAATCTGTTCTTATCCTATCTTCTTTGAGTTGGTAATCAAATTATTTATTCTATTTATAATGAGACTTAACATGTTATCATACTCCCTTTAATAATACGAGTTCCGAAAAATCTTTCTATAGTCAATATTACCCTTAGCTTTTTTAAATATTACATAGTTATCCTAATCTATTCTAATTATCCTATCTTCTTTGAATTGGTAATCAAATTATTTATTTTATTTATAATGAGACTTAACATGTTATTGAATAAAATAGATATGTTTCATATAATTCAAATCCTTTATTTATTTCATATAAAATAGAAATCTAAAAAACATATGTTAGCCAGCAACTAAAAGTTTTTGAACATTGTAAGAAATATTCTCCAAGTTTTTTAATTGCAAAAATGCCCCTATAAATTCAAATTTTTATTAAAGCATCTTGAAAACTATAAATTTTACTTATCTTAATTTAGTGAGAAATCTGAAAAGCATATGCTAACTAGAAACTGAAAGTTTTTTTAACTTTGGAGAAAAATATCTTATAAGTTTTAAAAATTAAAAAAACACTCATAAAAATTCAAATTTTATAAAAAACATCTTGAAAATTTCAAACCTATAAACATACTAAAAACCTACAAATAACAGAAACAACCCCTAAAATTTATAGAATTTGCAATACACACTCTGAACTTTTTATAAATTGTAAAATAAACCCTCAAAATTATAAATTTATAAAAATTCTTATCATTTCTAACCTAACAGTATATTAAAAATATAGGAATTATAAGTATCCCCTACATAATTTATAATTTATAGAAAATACCTTTAAATTTTTAAAAATTATAAACAAATATTTAAAATTCAAAATATACAAAAAACACCCTAAAAATTTTAAATTCATTAGTAAATTGAAAGCATAGGAATTATAAATAGTCTATAAATAAGTTATAATCTGTAGAAAAGGCCTATAAGTTTAAAAAGTTATAAAAATTCTTTAAAATTCATAATTTATAAAAAAACACTATGAGAATATTTAACCTATAGATACTAAAATAAATATGCAAAATTACTAACAACCCCTAGAAAATTAAAATTTTATAAAAAATATCATACACCTTTTAAAAGTATAGGTTTAGAAAAAAAATTCATGGTAAATATTACTCATAACTTTGTTGAAAAGAACATAACTAATTGAAAATCTATTAAATTTGAAATTCATAAAAAAAAA
>BQKN01000039.1:351298-382242 GCA_022839385.1 Asparagus kiusianus
ATAAAAAATATCATACACCTTTTAAAAGTATAGGTTTAGAAAAAAAAATTCATGGTAAATATTACTCATAACTTTGTTGAAAAGAACATAACTAATTGAAAATCTATTAAATTTGAAATTCATAAAAAAACATCCTTAAAGTATAGTACATTGCAAATTACCCCTCCAAAGTTTGAAAATTTTTAATGATTTTTTTAAAAGTCCTTGATTTCAATGTAATATTTAATAGTTTTGTGTATTACTATTTGTGTATTTGTAAGTTACAAATTTTAGAGTGTTTTTTATACTTTTTAAAACTTTTGAGGGTGTTTATTTTATAGTTTTCTAAATTTTTATTGTGTTTTCAGTGTAATGCACATATACATCAATTAATAATGATATTAAAGAATAAGTCGTTCTTAAGGCTATTAGACTATAGTTAAGTGTGCACATCACTATTCCTAGACAATATAGTTTATATATGCAAAAAAAATTAGACGATCTATATAGTGGTTAAAAAGATTTTGACTCTAATGTATTATTTTTTATAAATTATATTTAATGTGAACCCACCATATAATTTTGACCGTGGTCATCATAATTTTAATATGTTTAATTGATTGAATATGTATATAGACTTAGATTACTTTACTTTCTCACATGAGCTAATATTTGGTGCTTAATAATTTAAATTATTACTTTTAAATTTAATATAAAGAGGAGATCTAATAAGATTTATTTATTTATCTACTACATAATACAATCTCAATTTCTATTTTTTGCTAGAGATTTATTCTATAGTTATGCATATCAAATTAGTAACTAAAATAATAATTATTTATGCTTAAATTAGGATGATTGTAGTTGGTCATTCACAATAAATGTTTTATGAATATATATACCTTACTTTCTATAGCTATCTGTACTGTCCATATATATTTTATAATTTATTAAAAAGGGTTATATAATCTTATATAATAAAATTGATTTAATATTGAATAGTAATATCATTGTAATAATATCATTATTAGAAAAAATTCTTCATAGATCGATATGTTCTTAACGATATATAAGCTATGCACTCCAAATTCTTGTGTATTTTATAGAGCCAACAAATTTGAATATAAGCCCTAACATGTTGCTCTCACAATAGCAAAATCCAAAAAGTGTGAATATTATTCCATAGTTTTGAATATTAATCAAATAGTACTTCTTTTAAACCAATCATTAGTTTATGATTTTTTTAAAGTCTATCGAGGATTAGGAACAAGCTCTATATTCTCTTTTGTGTTGCTTTAGCCGATTTTAACCAATCATCTTATTTTATTAGCTTTAATTTATTCATCTTCCTTTTATAACACCATTTTGAAGTGTTTTTTAGTTTTATAACACTATACTTTATCAGTGCAAGCTTGGTTTCATGTCTGACCAAATAACATGATAATTCAATTTGGCTTCAATTTACATTTATTTTCTATTAATTTAATTATCAACATAAAAATTTAAATTGGGTGTAGCTTATTTAAACGAATATTAAAGAAAATAAATAATCACAGTACTAAAGTTTAGCGACATAAATAAGCAAAAACCATCAAAGTAGAACTGAGAAAAAAATTTTATTTAGAAAATAAACCAAATATACTAAATTATGGTATTTAACCACGTGTATTGCACGCGCATAAAACCTAGTGTACTATAAGTTTGGCATGGAAACTTCAGCACAATCCTCCGGACATCGAGTTTCGGGCGTGGCTAATGATGGGCGCGCCCCTAACGTGTGGCCGTTGTGGCTCGTTATAATTGTAATTTAATAAACTTTTCGGGAAAATAATTTCAAGAGAGTGCATGCAATAGAAAAAGTGGGGTAAGAATAGAAGATACCCCTCGTGTGAGTCACATGAGAAATGGGGGAAGTGGGGGAGTTTGCCGACTTCGGGTTCCGGTTAAGATTCGGTCAGACACGGATTTGCATGGTGTTGTTCGCTGTTCACACGGCTTCGCCCAATAAAATAATACAAAAAGAAAGCTCTAAATTGCCGAGTCTAGTTTAAGAGTCTAGTTTAAAGAAGAGCCATTGCGGCTCTCGCATCCATTTGGTCAAAAGACCATAATATTTAGGGTCCCTGAGATTTATAGCATTTCTTTCAACTAACACCCTTATATTTATATTTTCCACAACTAGAAATCTACTTCAACTAACACCCTTATATTTATAGCATCCGTTTGTTTGGCGTTGGGAGATTTCCTAAAAACCAAGAAAAGGAAATCAATGTACTTTTTTTTATTAAAATATTATTTTTATCCATTTCCATCCCTATAAAACTCAATCCAAGAAAAAGAAATCTATACACTTTTATCAATAAAATATTATTTTTATCCACCAACTCATCACATCTTATCTTCTTTCTTACTTTTAAAAATATAACAAACACAAGAAACGGGTCACATCATCCAACTCATCTCATCTCATATTTAAAAATCATTCACATCATCCAATAATATGGTGACAACTCATCTCATCTCATTAACATTTCATTTCCACCCATTTCCTCAAAAAAAAAAGGAAATTGATTTCCTTAAGTGTGGGTCACATCATCCAATAATATACAAACAACTCATCTCATCTCATCTATTTTCTTATTTTTAAGAATGAACCAAACACAAGAAAAAAATTATTATAGGAAATAGGTTTCTTATAATACATTTTCTTATTTTTTTAACCAATCAAACAACATCACAACAAGTTTTCTTAAAAAATCACTCACATCATCCAATAATATGATGACAACTCATCTCATCTCATCTCATATTCTTTGATTTCCTTCTTTTTTTTAACCAACCAAACAACCATAATTCAAGAAATCCTATTCTTTGATTTCCTATTCTTTGATTTCCCAAAAATTTTTGCGAAACGAACAGCCCAGTAGGTTTTGCATTTTAGAAGTCTGATATTTGTTCGATCAATTTGATGAGTTGTCAAAGTACATAATATTGATTAGGTATGACCCTGTACTTGCAAGCTTTAAATACATGACGAATAATATAAATAATAATTATAGTATAATATTTTTTTTCATAGATTATTCTAGCCAACAGTTATGTACTTATGTGGCATGTTACTCAACATGTCTCTTATTGGTACATCCTTGATGTGACGCGCATCTATACATCTATACGATCACCTATGATGAACTTAACTCAATTTAAGATTCTAATCTATCTTTTTTAATTAGCTCTACGACTTGTAAGATTCACAAACCAATTTAGAACATCTCATTTAAAAAGCAGCTAATCCAAGGCAGGGTCGTCTCAAGCATTTTTGAGGCTCTAGGCAGAGAAAAATATTTAGGGTCTTAACATAAAAAAAATTAAATATTAGTTTTTTAAAAATAAATTTTATATAAAATTTAATTTTCTAGCTTTTTGAGATGCAAAGTTACTAATTAAATTTTATATTCAAGCTTTAATATTCAATTGATAAAATTATCAAATTATTTAATCTCTTAAGACATTGTTGAACGTAAATAAGATTTTATTAATAAAAAGATATAAAATAAAAGAAAAAAAACAAAAACACAAAATACAGAACATATCTGTGAGCTATATGTGTGTGTGTGTGTGTGTGAGGAGAATGAATGTAAATTAATTAAAATAAATAAAAACCAACAAGCTTACGTTTTATTTTGGGGTCTTCTGGATTAGAATTGTAATTATGTATGTTGAGTATCAAAGATTAAACAAATATGAAAGATGAGTGAATGAGAAGAAAATAAAGGAAGTTAGCAAGAGAAAAAACGCGTAAACTATGCATAAATAAGAATGAGTATTTAATATGTGCTTTTCTCTTTTTTTTTTAGTGTTACAATCTAATTAATTATAGAAATAAAATATAACAAGTTACAATTAAACTTTATTAGTGTTCTTTTCCAAAGATAAAGATAATTATATAAAATTATAGCAATAAATGATCAATTAAAGATAATTGATAATTTAGAATCCTTACAATAGTCAACTTCTTATATTTCAAAAATAAATTAATAATTATATATATATAATATATTTTTTGGGGCCCCAATAAAATGGGGGCCCTAGGCATATGTCTCAGTGGCCTATGCCTTCAGCCGGCCCTGATCCAAGGTCATAGGCAAAATTATTAGTTTCCTACTGTCTAAGCCAGCTAATCCTCTTAGTAAAAAAAATCCACAAGACTTGTCTTGATAACTTCATTAGCTTATCTTGATTATCAAGTTCAAACAACATCAATAACTTTAATATCGAAGATAACCTTAATTTTTCATTGCTTGTGCCATTTGTCGCATAACCTAACACCATTAATTATTGCTGATAAAGAGCAGGATCGGAATTTCCTTTTCTTTGTTTTTTTTTTTTTGAATTAATCATGTTATTAGCTTATAAGTCTCTTTGAAATAATATATAGCTAAGAGAAGGGACTTGGATAATCTCTACTGCAGATAGAGACACTAAGGAGTGTAATTTATATAAAGCTTTTTACAAAGAAAAGTATATACAATATAGGATTATAAATGTGACTCTTCCAATATTATTATCTATACTGCATATAAAAGAGGATAGTGTAACGCCCCTGGTTTCAACAAGGCTACAGTCCAAGGTGAAACTAAGAATGTCAAACATGCCATGCACTACACCGCGCAATAACATGTTTCACCATTACAGAAAATATTTATCTAGTGGAATCAATAACAGGTGTAGGTACAAATAGGCAAAAGAGAAAGTACTGAAGGGAGTAATAACCAACGGATACTCTAAAAGAGATAATCACCACTGATATAAATAAAACAAATCTCTGAATAAAGGAACAATATCAGAACTGAAATACAAATGTCTCGACATTAATCGAAAGAAATGATACTAAGGTACCTTGCCTTTACAAAACTAGAAATAATATCTCAATGTCTCATAAACAAAGTCATCGTGGAGTTCTAACAAAAATACTATTAATATCCATAAATAGAACTAGTCAACTCCATCAAGCTACGGCTCTCCGTGCACCTGGCTCGTTACCTGAAAGTGGGGAAACAACGAGCGTCAAAGCGCTATAGCGAGTAACATCTCAACCAACCCCAAGGGGGAGGGCTAGTTGGATAGAAAAATAACTGATAATACACATAGATAGACAATCATCTACTCCAAAATAAATAGAGATTTGATATATAGAAATTTACAACACGGGCATGGTACGTCGAGCGAAATAATCCAAACAAGGAAACCCTCATGTATATACCATATGTCTCAAATTGTAAATCCCTAAATGCCAAATCCAAAAGCTACATTGTGGAGAAAAAAAAAATGAAAGACGGCTCCTCTAAATACCAAATCCAAACTACAACATGGGGCAATACCTCCATTTTAAACTATATCAAAAAAATCATGTCAGACGCCGGAATACTTGTTCAACTCATGAACTGCATCTACTATATATTAGATAAGGCAAAATCCCACTGAACGTTCAACACATAGACTGCATGTAACAAATATCCAACACATGGACTAAAATAGGAAATAGCCCAACACATAAACTATATATATAATGCATGTCCAACACATGGACTAAAATAGGAAATAGCCCAACACATGGACTATATATATAATGCATGTCCAACACATGGACTATATATGATGTAGGTCCAACGCATGGACTATAAACACTACAGGTCCAACATATGGGCCGCAAGCTTCATGTCCAACGCATGGACTAAAATAACGAATGTCCCACACATGGACTATATGGTCAAGGTCCAACACATGGGCCACAATGGCTAAACGTCCAACACATGGACTGCGATGAATTATCTCTATAGCATACATGTATACACTATTCACTCTCATGTCTCGGTGAATAAATGTAGAACCCCAAAATTTTTATAATGTTTATATGTGAATTATTAGTAATAAATAATTCTTTTATAATAAATAGCTTGAGGTCATTGATGTACATGAAAACAAGTTATTTGAGATGATATGAGAGTATGGGTGTAGAGTGTTGTGCGATGGTTTTGCAAATAAGCAAAACATGCACAAAAACTGGAATTTGCCAGATCAGTCGACCGATCAGTCCACTGACTGTATCAGTCGACCGATCAGTCCACTGACTATATCAGTCGACCGATCAATCGACTGATCCGTTGATTTCTAGTTTTTTCAGGTTTCGGGTATGTTTTGTTTTGGTTCGGGTTTGGGTCGGGTTTAGCTGTTCATATATATTCTCCTTCACCCGAAATCACCCCTCTCATCTTCAGATCTGAGAAAACCCTATCCCCCTCTCCCCTATCTTAAACCCTAGTTTTGTTCTTGGTGATTTGGGGGAGAACTTGGAGGATTTTCGTCGAAATCTTCACGTTGCAGCGAAGGGGAACCACTCTCTCTCAGATCCAGGAGTTGTTCATCACCCCAGAGGCGAGTAACATCTCATTCAACCTTGCCCTATTTTTCTAAACGTTTTCAAAGAGTTTTCATGAGTTTTGATGAGCCAAAAATGATATTTTTGTACAAAAGATTGATTTTTATAGCATATAGAGGGAAGATACGTTATTTTAGAATGTTAAAAACCCACCAACATTTTGTGAATCGAAGATCTAGATCTGAAATGATTTTATAAGAGATTTAACATGAGTTTTGTTTTTTAAATGTTTTCAAACATAAATACACATGTTTAGGGTTTTGTTTATGTATTTGTACATGAAAGTTATGTTTTAGTTTAGTTCATACATGTTAATATCAGTATTTTTCATGCTTGGGATTGATGGGGATGAGTTTAGAGAAATTTTTAGTAGAAATCAACCTGTACAGAGTTTCTGCAGTCAATCGGTCGACTGATCAGTCGACCGACGGGCAAAATTTTTCAGCATCAGTCGACTGACGAGTTGATTTTTTTTTCTGAGCTCCGCAGTCGACAAATCGGTCGAATGGTGAGCTGAGGCTATGCTGCCTGAGCTTATCGGTCGACATATGAGTCGATTGACGTCATCAGTCGACACATCAGTCGACTGATGAGATGTTTTACAGATTCTTGACCTGTCTGCGTTGTTTTTTGGGGTCTCCTCGATGACCTGACACTAGTTCACCATGTTAATGATTTATCTGTACATGTGGGTTGACTTTTGACACAAGTTTAGACATGTACACCGAGATGCGTGCAAGTTTAGATTATGTATATCTTTCCGCATATACTTTTCACTGTTGCACAGTCCTCGTGTTGGACTATAATCCATTTCAGTCCTCGTGTTGGACTATAATCCATTTCAGTCCTCGTGTTGGACATTTGCCACTTATTCCATGTGTTTAGAAACTACGGTATCTAGTTTCTGTATCGGACATATTTCTTAACCCTGTATATGACTTTCTCACAGGAGTCTATGACATGACACTTATGTAGATTATGACATGAGAACATGATACTCATGTAGGCTATGACATAGCACTGTATTTATGCTCTGAGATTAGTTGTATTTCTTTTATCATTGTTCCTGTACTAGAACCTCGGGTTTGGTGTTTAGGGATTTACAATTTGAGATACAAAGTATATACATGAGGGTTTCCTTGTTTGGATTATTTCGCTCGACGTATCTATGCTCGTGTTGTAAATTTCTAAATACTAAAATCCTCTTTAGTAAGATTAATGATTTTAGATCTATTATGTATTATCTGTATTTTCTTATACAACGAGCCCTGTTCCCTTGGGGTTGGTTATGATGTTGCTCGCTAGCGCTTTGACGCTCGTTGTCCCTCCCCCTTTCAGGTAATGATCCAGGAGCCCGGAGAGTCGCAGGTTGATGGCGACATACTTTAGTGTTCAGCTGTCTATTTTAGCTATGTTTTATTTTGGAGCTCCACTGTAGTTTTGTTTGACATTTGAGGACTATATTCTAGATGTTGTAAAGGTTGTATGCCTTATTTAATTTACTCAGACATTGTGTATTTGAGGCTTGTTGAGAACTCTAGTTTATCTACTTCAGCTATTGACTATGTATTTCTGTATGTTGGATGATGAGATATCTATGTGATTGTTATCGTTTCATCAGTTATCACTTATATTATCTTTTACTTGCTTTTGTACCTACACCTGTTGTTGACTCTACTAGAGAGATGTTAATTGTGATGGTGAAACATGTTATTGTATGGTGTGGTGCATGGCAGGTTTGACATTCTTAGTTTCACCTAGGACTGCAGCCTTGTGTGAACCCAGGGGCGTCACAATAAACTAGTCTCTAGTCTGTAGTCAACTAATGTACACAAATCTCCGTGTTTAACAAAACCAAATAATCCAGAAGTCTTGCCAGCGATACCACGTATGCACAACAGAACGATGCAGGAAAACTGACTCACGGTCGACCGCCGCACCCAGCGCGGTCGACCGCACAAAGAACAGAAACTCACTGTGCCTTGGTGCTCTCCAGAGGTCGACCGTCGTGCCACGCACGGTCGACCATGATCGACGGTCGACCGTCGCGCCCAGCGCGGTCGAACGCGATCATAACAGAAACTTAGCCATGACTGTACACGGCAAGCGGTCGACCGCTGTGACCATCGCAGTCGACCGCTGTGACCATCGCGGTCGACCGCGCAACGACAAAACCCTATATTAACAGTTTATTCTATATAATTCGATCTTGATATTCGTGTGTGATGTTTATGCTTACTAGCAACCCTAAACATGTGATATTGCATATCTGAAACGTGATATAAACAGTCTAATCACTATAGACAAGATGAAACAAAACAAAACATGCATCTATATGTTGAAAACCTTCGAAAACAATTATTTTTCTTTCAAATCTCTTGTTATAATAAACACCAGATCTAAATCTGCACTTAGGAAAACATGGGTGATCTTTATTAACAGAAAACATGTTCTTTTGTAACATACAATACAAGGATTAACTTTTTATACTCAAACTAGTATGTTAGGCTCATAAAAACATATGAAAACATTATGTAAAAGCATTTAAAAACTGGGTGAGGGATTGGGCGAGATAAAACTCGCCTGAGGGGTGTAGATGAACTCCCAAAAACGAGTGAGAATGATCCTCCTTCGCTGAACACCGATGGACCTCGCGTCGACTCCTCCAAAATCCTCCAAGAATCGCCAAAGAAAGGGGTTTTAGGGTTTGAAAAAGAGAGAGAGGAGGGGGCTGAGGCTATTAGGGTTCAAAAGAGGGTTCTGAAAGCTTCAAAACGAGTATAAATACCTAGGGTAATAACTAGGTTCGGTATAAACAAAACCCCACCCGAAACAGAACTGACAGAACTAGTTTTGTGAAGACTCATTGGAAAGCTCTTGAAGAGACCTACAAATTTGATCTTATACACTTTTCCAGATTCTGACTGAAACAGTATGCAAAACATAAAAACTCTCAACTGGTCAAAATTATCAGATTCTCACTCTTTGCCTTTGTGCATGTTTTGTGAATTTGAACTCATATATTCACAAATATACATTGAATTGACCTCAAATCAATTCTTATCATACTTAAACATCAAAGATATATTATTTTCACCATATAACATATTTATAATTATTTATCACATTATATTTAAATTTTTAGGGTTTTACAGATAGTCTTGTTAAAACTTTTGATTTTTATGTTTTCCCTTTTAAGTTTGATAATTCTCAAATATGTCATTAGTTGTAATTAATCACTCACCAATTATATATAACATCTTATTAATTATACATTTCCTTACTTTTTTAAAACCTTTGGTTGCACTATTATTTTATTATTTAATAAATTTTTTGAAATTTACCCCTAATTTATCTTCACATAATATTTAAAATTCTAGAAAAAATAAAAAATAATAAAAATTTATTATTCTTATGCCTTGCACCTTTGGGGTTCCCCTCTTATGGAGGACTACATGTTGCCTTGCATCTTATTAGCTTTTTAAAAATATGATAGTAGTATGAAAAACAATTTGTATTTATTGTAATTGTGATAGTAATGATAGTGGAAGGAAGTATCCATGTCCGCCTGATCAGGTAGTCGATGAGTATCCGATGAACGAATCAATAACCATTTGGCAGATTATGAAGTTCATTAGTATCATCGGATAAAGCCGGCGTTTGTTGGGGGGGGCTGCTCCCTCTGGTTAATACTATTTTCCTCTAAGGAGGGTAGTGAGGGTATAATGGGGACGGACGGGAAAGACGATACCGGTGCTAAGGAAGAGGGCACCGACTGAAAAGATCTCAGAGGAGAGTCCGCGGGGGCCACATTAGAAGAGCCGGCTTCATCCTAGTACGGGGTTGGGTCGGTTGGCACTCTGCTTCCAAAACTCCTATAGACCTAGAAAGAAAACCGAGGAAAGTTGTAAAAGAAAAAAGGTGATCCGAGAATATTGCTTAGCACTTCACTTAGTCGAAAGGTCATTTTTTAGGGGTTTTTTGTTTTTAGGACTATTTGTTTACATAACTTTATCTTTAAATCCAACCATTATTACTTGTATCTTTAAACCCAATTCTCTTTTTAAACCCAATTTTCAAAATATAATACTTTCATATGTGGGCCCTCCTAAATTTTTTCATAAATTCCAATTATAGCCTTATAGCCTTTCATGTAAGTAGGCCCCTTTAAAAAAATAAAAAATAAAGAAAAATGAAGAGAGAGAGAGAGAGAGTAATGTGGGGTTTCCCCTCTCCTTATTGATCTCCCTCTCTCTCTCCCTCACTCTCTCCCCCCCACTCTCTCTCTCCACCCTCTCCACTGTTAGACCCTAGAGGGGGGGTGATTAGGGTCTTATGCTAATCTAATTCCAATTTATGGCTAATTTAAAATAATGTTAAACAATATGTTCTTGCAAGAGATGGATATGAGCAATAAGAACAATAAGACTATGCACAAGTAAATATGAGACAAACAAAACACAAACACACGATATGTTCACGAGGTTTGGTCCCCACGACCTACGTCCCCGCTCCTCACCTCGAGGAGATATCCACTATCACAATCCGGTTTGGAAGCCGGAACTTCTACACACTCGGTTTACAAGTTCACCGAAAACTCTCACACTACACAATCACTCACAATCACACTTTACACACTAAGTGTAGGAATCTAGCCCGTGTCCTCCTCCTCAAGTGCTCGATTACAACCTCTCCCTAGGTTCGTCAATCGACGCCACTCCTCTTGGATTTGACCCCGTCTCTCTCTCCTCACACTTCTCTCGGTGTACAAGTGTATTACAAGTGATCTCACAAATAAAGATTAAATATAATGATTTGTCCTCAAATACAAGTGAGAACACAATGAAGCTCACACTCACTAAATCACACCCCACAACCCAATATATGATGTATGAAATGCTACAAGCTCAAATAGGGTGTGTGTGATAATATGAGTATAAATAATTTCTAACTCAATTAACCGACTAGCAATAAATGATGATATGAAAATCAAAAACAAATTTGCTAGAGAATAGAGTTAGAAAAACTTCTCTATGAACACAAAGAAGGATGAAGAAGATTGAGGGTGAATCTCTCAATTGGCAACATAAGCTTCCTCCTTTGTAAACAAACACCAAACCCAAATTTGAGAATAAGCAAACTTTTAAACACTTGAAAACTCTTGTTAAAAAACCTCTTAGTTAGTTGGAAATAGTTAATGCATATGGGTATTTATAGGCTTGAAGAAACCAGCCCAAAAATCCAACTAAAACCCTTAAAATCATTAAATAAACAAAGCTGGAAACTAGCCGTTACTGTGCCAACGGCTATATGTAAGTCGACTTATCAGGTTAAGCAAGTCGACTTGACAGAAGGAAAAACAGATGCAGAACGATAGTTTATAAGTCGACTTATAGTCGACTTAGTGCAAGTCGACTTACTTTTAAGACCAAGTCGACTTAACAGAGAAGAAAAGCGTATTCCAGGCTAGTTTATAAGTCGACTTATCAGAACTGATAAGTCGACTTATGAACGTGCACAGACACTGTGCAGGTTCAAAAACTGACTTTTGAGGGCTCTTTAAAAATAGTAAACAATTTCCAAAAAATGTAAAATCTTGGGAAAAGTTTATAATCATACATATAAACATGTTGGAAAAAGAATTTTTCAATTTGCATTTATAATTTGTGAAAAACACTGTATTATGCAAAAGCACTAAAATACGTGTTTATGAAAAACATGTGATTTTTGTCTTTGACTCAAAACAAGTTTTGACAACTTGTGTAATGAATATATGGACATAATAAAAGTTGTTTTATGATGTAAATATAGTCCAAAAACTTATTTTGCATAAAAACACTTATAGTTACGAAAATCACAAATATATATGTGTGTGTGTATTTGAGCTTTATAGAATTAACACACATTATATAAACCCTAAACTAATTATACCAAAGCTTGATCATGATCTTCAATAGGCTTGACTTGATATATTTGCGGATGAAGCTCAACTTGGATCTTGAACTTTGAAATGCATAAGCTTCAACTATTATTCCACCAACCTCCAAATTGATGTGATCGTGTAGGCTCAATCCATCCAGCCTCCAACAATGTTGTTTGTCTACAATAGATAGGAAAACACGAATGCTCGACAAACAACATTAGTGGTAAATTGTTTATTAAACATCATCAAAATAAGAAGGTCAACAATCTCCCTATTTTTGATGATGACAAACAATTTACAAAAAAAAAGGAATATATGCATGAAGGAATGAACACATACAAGATAATATACATGCATATAAGGAATTGTATACTCACAATATTTCTCCCCCTTTGACAACATCAAAAAGGGGACAAAAGAATAAGAGAGCGAAAGCTCCCCCTATCAAAAAGCATAGGTGAGTAAAAAAAATAAACATAGAATAGGGAATAGCTCCCCCTATCAAAAATGCCACATGAAAAAAAAAAGATAAGCACACACCATACTCTATCCACCAAAAAAAATAAAAATAAGAGGTGATATATCAAAGCACATGTAGAGAGAAAACCAAACAAACATAAGTGTTTACAACGATTCATGTCGTTTAACACAAAACAAAAAGAACATCCAAACCTAACTAATTCAACAAAAAGATAGTTCATTACAAATAAGTGCAAAGTTTTTAACAAAAAGCTAATATAGAACATAGAGATCATGGCTCGGATGGTCCTGAACCCGGGGGAGGTGATGGGTTCTGCAGCATCCTAACAATGTCATCAAGTCTCCTCTCGATGTGAGACATGTGTGTCTCCTGATGGGTCCTGATTGCTCCAAGATCTCTTCTAATAGACTCCTGGGAGCTCCTAATATCATCTTGTGATCTTTCAATCTCCTCAAATCTCATCCTAAGGTCAACTTGGGTATCCTCCATCCGCTGAAATCTTCTCTGGTCAATATTATGATATTCAGCTAACTGGGTGTTGATGTTTTGAATGAAACTAGGGATACTGGATGAATGATCGTCTGCCTCAGACTCAGAATGGGATGACTCACCAGAATGCTTAGAATCTAGCTCTGCCTCTAATGTATGACGAGAGGAGGGAATGGACATCCTATGAAGGGTGGATACATCAAAGAAAGGACGAACTTTGACAGCAATCTCATTTGATAAATCAACCTCAAAACGAGTGAAAACTCTAGTAAGAATGGCCCCGAAAGGAATGAAGGTAGTGTGCTCAGTGGCCATGATATCAAAGATAACATTTCCCCACTTAACATCCACATTCCCGATGATGGCATAGATGGCACGAGTAAGTTCTTGGGAATAGTGACTATAAGTTCCTGTTTTGGGGATAATGTTATAACAAACGATACGGCCAATGATTTTGGCCAAATGAGAAGCATTTTTGGATTCTAAAGGAAGGTGTTTACCAGGTTTAGTCATGAGGGCTTCAACAGCTGGATCATCATAGATAACATCTTTCAAGAGAGTGTCTCCACGAGGAAGACCAAGAAACTCAGAGAGGTCATCAGCACAGAATATAATTCGACGATTTTTGACTATGGAAGAAATGAAACGATTTCTAGGATTAGAATTATCTATTCGCATGTTTGCATAAAATAAATGTACCATGTGAGGATAGTAGGAAAGATCATTGGTACTAGATAGCAATTCATACATGCAAACATGGTCAAAATATTCTTTTAGCAAGAAATGACGAAAATCCTTAAAATTGACATATCGCCCCGGAAAAGATTTGAGTTTACATATGGAACGATATTTAGGGATAATTGATGAATCTCTAAGATAGTGTTCATAGGATTCAAAATTTGAAGAGGGAGGTTGTAGAGCATGTGATGAAGAGGGTTGATCCCTCCCACTTCTACGACGTTTAGGGATGCTCTTAGACATTAGAACTGAAATTTGAGCACAAATCTAAAGAGCAAGAACAAACCCTAGGAACTCAAACCCTAGATAATACAAACAGAAAATAATCTAAGATGAGGTTGAGGAGAAGAGATGTACCCAATTGATGAATTGAATCCTAGAGATGCTGATGAGGAACGACCGGAACATAGGATGTGAGGGCAGAGAGATCGGCTTGGGGTAGACGAAGAGGAACGATGAAATGGGGAAATAGGGTTTCGGTTCTCTCTAAGGGAAGGAGTCAACGGCCAGGATTAGATCCACTTATTAATGGACAGCCAAGATGGAAAGCATTAATGGGTCGGGTTTACCATGGGTCCAAAACCGAACCAAAGCTAACTGATGCTCACAAGTCGACTGCAATTCGACTTACTATAAGTCGACTTATAGTCGACTTACGACTAAAAGATATTTCCAGGAAGTTTAAACCAGTTAAATTTTTAAAAACGAAAAAAGTAACATTCATTTTTATTGTATGAAAAACTTTGAGTTAAATATTTTAACAATAAAAATCTGCATGATAAATTTTAAAGAAAATTTTGACAAATTTTCATTTATAAACAAAAATTTTAAAACATGTTCAATCGCAAACACAAAAACATAACAAAAACACCCAAAAAAATGTAAAAAAAATCATTTTGGTACCCAAATCATTTTGGTACCACTAGAACTTGGGACATGACCCCTATCATTCAAATCCAAGGCCCTAGGGTTATGAACCCGCTTGGGCGTATTTTGTGCACCGATACGGTCAAAGAAAAAATCGTAAACATGACCCATACGATTGCAATTTGTGCAATGTAGAGGTTTGAATGGTTTGCGTTGACCAAAATGAAATGCACGTGGTTTGTTTGCAAAAATAAATTTTCCTTTGTAATTATTTTACAACCGAGAATTTCTTTTTAAATCAAAACAAAACATGGTTAAATGACCAAAACGACCACAATAATCACATTTGTACACATGAGCATATTTGTGATCTATACTATGTGTGTGTACATGAGTATGTGATGATGAAGCTTGATGGGATGCACAATCATGAATAGGTTTATCAACCTTTGGTACATTATGACAAAATTTAGCTATATGGCCTTTAAGACCGCAAGAAGAACATTTTTGAATTTTGTCATACATGCGTGCATAGTGAATGGGTTTCTTGGAAGAATTAACATTCAACTTTGCACACAAGTCCATAAGCTTTTTGTTATTAGCAATACAAGAGCTAAGTGTTGAATCTAAGGTAGATATACGTTCTTTCATGAGATTCAACTCATCATCATATATGCAAGCATTGCTATTAGAAGTGAGATAATCAAGATCTTTCATCATAGATTTAATCTTATCTACTTCTAACTTGGTATTTTGTTTCTCATGAAGCAACCTATCATTTTCAATTTTTAATTTTTCATTGCATTCCTTAAGAACTATATTTTCATTTGCAATGAAATCAAGCTTGTTTGCTAAGGTCTCATGAGAAGATCTTAAACTAACATACTTACTCTTTATATTGATATAGCTATCATGCAATTTTTCAAACTCAAGAGCAAGTTCATCAAAAGTAATGATATCATCGTTATCGAGTTCGCATACCTCACTAGGATTATCTCCTAGTGGAGTTGTACATGGGGATGAGACTTCTTTAGGATATAAAGCGCGATTTTCCAACGCTTGTTGAATAGCCTCAATATCCCCTTGATGTGCTTCAATGAATTTCCATAAAGAGTAAGCACTATCAAAAAGAGCAAACTTGTTAGAAAACGATGAGTGAAAAGCATCAATCAAATATTGTAACAAAAGCTTGTTCATATTAAACAATCTTTTATCATTCTTACTCCATTTGGATTTTTCCGTAATGGGAACAACATAGCCATTTTCAATAATTTCCCACAAATCAAATTGATTAGATTGAACAAAAAGTTTGAATCTAATACACCATTGAGCATAGGGAAAAATATCCAAACGAGGAGCAATATCAATAGCATATCCTAAGCAAGATGAGTCATTCATATCCATAATGATGGAATGCAATAGACACAATATAATTAAAATTAGATTAGCACAAATACACTAACTTGGATCTTTAACTCAAGGCGGTTAGACCTTAAATCAAAGAGCACCAAGCTCTGATACCAATTGTTAGACCCTAGAGGGGGGGTGATTAGGGTCTTATGCTAATCTAATTCCAATTTATGGCTAATTTAAAATAATGTTGAACAATATGTTCTTGCAAGAGATGGATATGAGCAATAAGAACAATAAGACTATGCACAAGTAAATATGATACAAACAAAACACAAACACACGATATGTTCACGAGGTTCGGTCCCCACGACCTACGTCCCCGCTCCTCACCTTGAGGAGATATCCACTATCACAATCCGGTTTGGAAGCCGGAACTTCTACACACTCGGTTTACAAGTTCACCGAAAACTCTCACACTACACAATCACTCACAACCACACTTTACACACTAAGTGTAGGAATCTAGCCCGTGTCCTCCTCCTCAAGTGCTCGATTACAACCTCTCCCTAGGTTCGTCAATCGACGCCACTCCTCTTGGATTTGACCCCGTCTCTCTCTCCTCACACTTCTCTCGGTGTACAAGTGTATTACAAGTGATCTCACAAATAATGATTAAATATAATGATTTGTCCTCAAATACAAGTGAGAACACAATGAAGCTCACACTCACTAGATCACACCCCACAACCCAATATATGATGTATGAAATGCTACAAGCTCAAATAGGGTGTGTGTGATAATATGAGTATAAACAATTTCTAACTCAATTAACCGACTAGCAATAAATGATGATATGAAAATCAAAAACAAATTTGCTAGAGAATAGAGTTAGAAAAACTTCTCTATGAACACAAAGAAGGATGAAGAAGATTGAGGGTGAATCCCTCAATTGGCAATGTAAGCTTCCTCCTTTGTAAACAAACACCAAACCCAAATTTGAGAATAAGCAAACTTTTAAACACTTGAAAACTCTTGTTAAAAAACCTCTTAGTTAGTTGGAAATAGTTAATGCATATGGGTATTTATAGGCTTGAAGAAACCAGCCCAAAAATCCAACTAAAACCCTTAAAATCATTAAAATAAACAAAGCTGGAAACTAGCCGTTACTGTGCCAACGGCTATATGTAAGTCGACTTATCAGGTTAAGCAAGTCGACTTGACAGAAGGAAAAACAGATGCAGAACGATAGTTTATAAGTCGACTTATAGTCGACTTAGTGCAAGTCGACTTACTTTTAAGACCAAGTCGACTTAACAGAGAAGAAAAGCGTATTCCAGGCTAGTTTATAAGTCGACTTATCAGAACTGATAAGTCGACTTATGAACGTGCACAGACACTGTGCAGGTTCAAAAACTGACTTTTGAGGGCTCTTTAAAAATAGTAAACAATTTCCAAAAAATGTAAAATCTTGGGAAAAGTTTATAATCATACATATAAACATGTTGGAAAAAGAATTTTTCAATTTGCATTTATAATTTGTGAAAAACACTGTATTATGCAAAAGCACTAAAATACGTGTTTATGAAAAACATGTGATTTTTGTCTTTGACTCAAAACAAGTTTTGACAACTTATGTAATGAATATATGGACATAATAAAAGTTGTTTTATGATGTAAATATAGTCCAAAAACTTATTTTGCATAAAAACACTTATAGTTACGAAAATCACAAATATATATGTGTGTGTGTATTTGAGCTTTATAGAATTAACACACATTATATAAACCCTAAACTAATTATACCAAAGCTTGATCATGCTCTTCAATAGGTTTGACTTGATATATTTGCGGATGAAGCTCAACTTGGATCTTGAACTTTGAAATGCATAAGCTTCAACCATTATTCCACCAACCTCCAAATTGATGTGATCGTGTAGGCTCAATCCATCCAACCTCCAACAATGTTGTTTGTCTACAATAGATAGGAAAACACGAATGCTCGACAAACAACATTAGTGGTAAATTGTTTGTTAAACATCATCAAAATAAGAAGGTCAACATCCACTTCTCTCTCTCCCCCCTTTCCCCTCCCTTTCTCTCACTCCATTAATATATTCTTGTACTTCGTAAGGACCATGAATTTTGATAATAGTTGAAATAATTTTTTAGTATTTTAAAATATTTAATTATGATTTTTAAAAGAGTATTTATATATTTCTCGAATTTCTACAATTTTCTATGATTTAAAGTCTAAGTTTTATATTTATTTAAATGATTTGAATATTTATAAATTTATTTAGGGCAGTAAATATTTTTGAAATTTATCTGTTGTGTTACCGATACTATTACGTATCATTTTGAATAATACGTGGTATTATTATTTTTATTACGTATATTTTTGTATAATACATTGTATTATTAATTACGTATTATTTGTATAATTTCTTGTACTATTTCTACTGTTTCATATTATCGATTGTATTAGTATAACTTGTACGTTTTATCACGTAGATAATTATCCCATAATTATTTGATTCTAAAAATAAGTAATTATAATTTTATTAATTAATCTTGTTTAATTGTATAATTTATAGTATTATTTCTTCAGTTTCGTATCAATTGTTGTATTAGCACAACATGTATGTTTTTATTTGTAGATAATTATCCCGTATTTATTTTGATTTTAAAATATCATTAGTTATTTCTTTTTAATTAATTTTGTTTTAGTTAAATAATTAACCCTAACCCTACCTATATAAACCATATAAACCCACTTACTTTTTCTCCTCTACCATACCTCGTTTTTCACGCCGCCACACCCATCTCTCACGCAACCCACTCCCTCGTCATTCTCTCTCTTCTCCGACCATCTCCGCCATCAAACTACCTAAGCCCACATCGTCGCCGACGAACTCCGATCGCCCCTGCTCCGTCCACCCCCTACCCGACCTCCTCCTCTCCCGCTGGCCTCAAACCCGTAGGTCGACAGCGCCCAGCCTCCTCCCCGAGCACCTCGACCTCCTCATCCCCTCCACTAGTTGTAGTCCAACGCGAGCGCCCCGCCACCCCACGCCATCTCCCCTCTCCTCCACCTCCGACCACCTTCGCCGCCTGAGCTAGCCTCCCGCAGCGTTCAAAGCCGCGCCGCCCCGTCCGCCTACGCCTCCAGCACCTCCTTGCCGACCACCATCCACCACCTCGAGATCCCCTCTCCCTGCCTGAGCCGTCGTCGGCCCCCTATAGCCAACGCGCCGCCCAGCGAACTCCGTCACCTTCTCCTTCAGCCCGTCGTCGATCAGTCCTCCGACATCGTCGACACCATCAACGTCGCCTCAGCCCCTCCGCCTCCAGTCCTCCATCTACGGCTCCCCTCTTTCCCGACGACGCCTCATCGTCGACAACAACAGATCTGCACCGCCCCTTGGCTAGATCCACTACTCGTGTCGCCCCTACAACGTCGCCTCGCTGACGATCCGCGCTGCCCTCCATCAGATCCGTCGCCTCACCTCCAGATCCGACGCTATCAGATCCCGCCGCCCCATCATCAGGCTTCAGCCTCGTAGGCAAGATCCTGATGTTCTTTGACTCGTATTTCTAATTTTTAGATAGATTATGAATTAATGCTTCGATTAGACTGTGATTTGATTATGCTACAATATGAATATTGATAACTGCGTGAGTTTGTTGATGGTTGATACTAATAATGATATTAGGATAAGTAATTTAAAGGAATAGTTATTTTGTGTAAAAGTGGTTATTTTGAGATGTTTTAGAATTAATATTATGAGCAAAGAGATTATTTGGAAAAAGAGTTGGTTTTGAATAATTATTAAATAGATAATTTAAAATAATTTATTTAGGGAAAAAAGAATTATTTGAATGGTTAAACTACTTTGAGAAAAGATTATTCTAGAATAATTATTATGAATTAAAAGAATCTATTTCGGCAGTGAAATCATTTTCGAATAATTATATTAATTAAAAAGAATTTATTTGAGAACTGAATCATTTGAGGAAGAATTATGATAAATTATAAGAAGTTATTTTGGAAAAAAAATTATTTATTTTGAATTAATTTAGTTTATGAACGTGTGATGTGCAAAACAATCGTCGATTCCATGATTCTTATTTTAATTACGTGGTATGCTATGTATTGTCCATGTTGTGTTTGAGAACCTTAGTAGTTCATGACTTAGTGGCCTTGTGCATCATGAACAGACCTAGTGACATATGTGGGTGTGTTTAGGTGGTGAACCAGAGTTTAATACGGATTATGATCGTTGATTTAGAAAGAACGAGAAGAGTTGGGATGGGGAAGTTAATGTTCATGTGATCGGATAAGGCTGTTGATGTATCTTCCAGGCTCGCGTCAGTAGTTGGTGTCGCCACTGGGGTTTGTTTGTAGGGCTAAAGTGAAGTGTGTACATCACTTTAGTCAGTGAAATCGTTTCTTCACCCGAGTTGTGCTTGAGTTCGGACCAGGTAGAAAACGGTTTACGTGTAGTCCTCTGGCCGCATGTGTAGCGGGATTGGATGCACGTAGGGGATTTGTGAACTGTTAGTATCCGATGAGAGGAGCGTTGACTCTGTGTGAGATGTGACCAGTGACCTGTTAAAGGATGGCTAGTTACATGACTTGTTACCAGTGGATCGGTGTCGCCACTGTGGTTGATTTGTTGGGTCAAGGTGAATCGGTGTCGTCACTTTGGTTAGGATTTATGGATTCTTGTGTGAGATGTAGGCCAGTCGTAATTCTTTCATACATAGATCAGGATTAATATTTAATTATCTACAATTTAAGACATATGGTATATACATGAGGGTTTTCTTATTTGGATTATTTCGCTCGACGTACTACGTCTCATGTTGTAGATTTTTAGGTATTAATTCCATCTATTGTATGCCCTTGTGACTTGGATGATTAGACTGATCGCCAGCTGCATGATCTCGTTACCTGATCGATTTTGGATGCTTTATGTTATCATGATTTAGTAGTGTTTTCATGTTGATTTGTGGATTTTAGTTGTACGTTTTTTTGTTATTTCTGTTATCGTATCGTTTTTCGTATTGCATTTCCGTTCGTTCTATTTTCTTTGTGGGGTCGGGTCTTACCGTGTGCCATACACGCTGACGTACACCTGTTTTCTCTGGTGTACATCAGACTTAGAGGAAGAACAGGTTCAGCAGGAGTCGGAAGATTCTCAACAGGAGTGCCTTGTAGACGGAGCAGAAGAAGGAGTCGAAGCCTATTCTTGATGGTTCCAGTTTGCTTTGTAGTTCTTTCTTTTTCATTGATCGATGTATTTTTTGCATCTATTCAGTATTCATTTGTTCAGTTTTGTATAAGGGCATGTTGACCCGAATATTATGTCTGGGATGAATATTCATTTGTGATATGTATTATTTTATTCTGTGTTGTTTATTATATTCTTGCTGATTGTGATCGGGAACCTGTGACTTTGTATTGTATTTATTTCCAGACGCTTAGCGTATTGGATTGAGAAGAAAAGAAAAGAAAAAAGGCAATGTATATTTCTTCTTAATCTAATACATCGCGGGCTTATTCACGTTCTGATTCCCGAGTATTTTGGGAAGCGGGGCGTGACAACTCTCTCTTATAAACCCATCAACTTCTAAACCCTAGCTCGAGAAACCTCTACAATCAAATTGAATATTGACAAACACAATAAACCAAAAAAAGAGCCATAAAAATAAGTATCTGAGGATTTTCAGCGAAGGAGAGAGCGATTATGGGTGGTTAATTACAAAACCTCATTTAACTAATATTTTATCAAAAGTAACAAATTTTAATAATTTTTATGAATTCATGCTATACTTATAGTATAATGTGCTATATTTACAAGATAACGTGCTATACTTACAAAATAATGTGCTATACTTACAGGATAACGTCCTATACTTACAGAGTTTCATGCTATACTTATAAAATAACATGCTATACTTACAAGATAATGCGCTATATTTGAAAATACCCTAGAGAGGGGGGGGTTGAATAGGATTTATGCTTATCAGATCTGATATTAATGCTAATTAAAAATTTATTAACAATTTTATCCTAGCAATCACTACAAGAAATTACGTCTTTAATGAAGGGATTACCCTCTATTAAAGAGCTAAAAAGTTTCGTTATTGCATGCTAACGATGGGAAAAAATCCCTTCATCGCCTGTTGTTGAAGCCTTCTTCGCTAAAGGGTCACGAAGATTATAATACCCGTTGTTATATAGTCTATAACGATGGAATATATTACCATCGTCCAGATCTGCGATAGTAATTATTATCGTTATTACCATCAGTGACGGGGATATTTCCCATTGTTATCATCAGTAACGAGGATTTTTCCCCGTCGTTACAATCAGTGACGGTGATATTTTCCTATCGTTACTATTAGTTACAGGGATATTTCCCGTTATTACTTTAAATGATAGTTTCTCATTCCCGTTGTTGTTGCGTAATAACGGGTGACAACCCTATCGTTGAAGACCAATTAATGACGGTTGGATACCGTCGTAAAAGTCCTAATGGTGGGTAATTAGTAACCCATCAACGATGGTACTTTCCCTTCGTTTATGAATAAAATATGGTTTATAAAACCGTCATTATAGACTATAAACTTTTAATATATATTAATGATAATTTTTTATTCATAGTCAACTATCATATAATTCTCAACATGACACTAAGATTCACAACACAAATATATTAAAATACCCAGTGATGAATAAAAGGGAAAACAAAAACTCCATTCATTAATAACATCAATAAATAAAATTCCACCATCCTCAAATATTTAATACAAGTAACAAGAGTTAATATCCTAATTGTTCCAAAGAAAAATACAAGAAACTATCTAAAATAAATTAAAATAAAAGTCTAGAAAAGGCATATCCTTTCATCTCTAATCGTTGTCAAAAGAAGACTCGAGCTACCCCCTTCTCCTAATATTGCATGGATAGCCTGAAAATTTAAAAAATTCACATAATTAAGAAAGATCAATAAAGTAAATATTATCTTATTAAGTAAAAATCGCATTTTCTTTACTGCAAGTAGTCAATCATAAAAGTATATAAGATATTTTATAAAAAATAATTACCTAGTCTTGCACATGTTCTCAAGTTTGAGGAGTCAATGAAGATGGTTGCCTTAAAAAAGTTCCTTCATAGCTTTCACTTGTGACTCTAAGTCAGATATCCTTTGTTATTGTTGATGTTGTTGTTGCTCCTGCTCATCTAAGCATTGTTGAAGCATCTGGTTCTTTTTCTTTTTTTCTATAACTCGTGCTTCCAGATCAGATCGACTAGGGAGCGGTCCTCTCAAATCTTTCAAAATAGTCCCACCACCAAATACAGTGATGTGACCATGAGATTGCTTCCCCCAGATTTTCTCAACTATCTCAATGTCTGAAAGTGAAGGGTTTGCTTGTTTGACTTAGAAAATTTCATCCTATAAAATTAAATTCATATGTTAGTACTATATAATGCATCATTATCAAACTTGAAGACATATTCTACTTACATATTTATCTTGATCCCCAGTATCTAGTATTTCATTAGCTTTCTTTCGGGTTTCATGAAACATTTTTGCCATATCAGGTGGATTTCCTGACTTGCCACCCTTATTTAAATATTAAATAAAAATGAGTACAATATCAAACTAAAAAAGTAGTTTTAATAAATAAAAAATTAGTTTTGAATGTATACCAAGTCCCACGCAATTTGTCTAAAGGGCTTACTGCCCGTGTGGTGGAGCATCTTTCTTTTACCTCTGTTAAGTGTATTTTGTTGGCTTGCTTTCTATACATCAAGATTAAAAGATAATTTCAATAATCCAGCAATATATATGGAACAAAATAAATAAAATTAGGAGATTAATACCTAGAATTTTAAAGAAAAATAATGTTCCTTAACTAGTCAATCCTAGTCATCAACACTCACTTCTGCGGGTTTATTTCTAAATGCGACTTGTAATGAAATTTTTTTCACATATTTCCTGTGCATGTCACCACGCCACTTATTCTACAAATCGTGCAAGTATCTTAATACTGAATCTCTCTTTTACTCCATGTCCTCAGCATCAAATTTATCCTACATAAAATTTGAATCAGAATATAATTTATAAGAATTAAAGACCAATTACAAAAAAAATAATTTTCAATGTACCTTAATGGATGCCCACATATGATCTTTATTTTGCTGTGGTATTTTAGCCCAATTCTCAATAGCTACTGAGCAAATATTCCTATCACGAATAATAATTTTAAGATATCGTAAAAATTCTGGTTCAATAGCTCAATTCTGATAAAAATAATGATCCCCCTCGTGATAAATTATTTAATTTTAGACACTTGTTTTAACCATGAGGTGGATTTTTCTTCTTTTGAGAGTTATCAACTACATACATCATATACTATGTTAGAATCAAGATATTAAAAAGAAATTGATAAAAATATTCTTTCTTGTAATTAATAAAGAATATACCTTCTTGTCGAGATTCATTTAGTATTGCATCATCACTTTGCACTCAATGATTATTTGATTCTGCAAAAAATGAGCAATTATTAATCCAATCATAAAAAGTAAATTGAAAGGTAAAAAGAAATAATAATAAATTTTAAGTCTTATAAACCTGTAGAATCATCATTTTCTTCATTGTTAGTATTTGCACTTCTCCTGCTATTTTGTGCAAAATTCTCCTCTTCAAAGTTTTCTGAATCAGCACTATAATTTGGACCCATATTTTGATCTTGTATTTGGTTTTGAATATTCAAGTTCTTTTCAAGACAAGTACGGAGTTGTTCCCTTCTTAATGAATTTTCTGCAAGCGCTTGAAGTCGCTTCGTAATTAATAACCTTGGTGTTAGAAATTGTGCCTTTTTGCTTTAGGAAGTGACATCTTGATTTTTTATTTTCCTGCTATGAAAAGGAATTTAAGTATTATACACTATGTATGAAACAAATGTCAAAAGAGAAATGAATAAAAGAAAAAGAACGTGACAGTCATGACTCTTTAACCCCAAAATCTTATGCTCTTTAAGGTTTAAACATTGAGAAATATTGGATGAAAATCCATCTGGAACTTTTAACTCCTTTAGAAATCGACAAAATTTTTTTTGCTCTTCTTAGGATAAAGTACAACAAGCTGCTGGCATAATATGTTTATCTCCTCTCTAGATTGGATGTAACTCCGGTTTTAAACCCATTGCTTGTAAATCGAGATGAGCTTTGATATTATCCTTTGTCTTTCCTTTAATGTTCATGATTGTTCCCAGCAGACTATCACAAATATTCTTCTCAATATGCATGACATCTAAATTATGTCACAATAAGAGAGTTCTCCAATATGGCAAATAAAAAAATACTTTTTTTATTCTAATTATCTCTCCGTCTTTCGTGTAATATTATAATTTTTTTCTCTGGATGACTGGTCAAAGTGATCCCTATAAGATCTTCCACTTGCTTAAGGATGTCATCTCCGGTCACCTTCGGCGCTGCATACCCTCTCTCCCTAGTACCATCAAATGATTTCTTATCCTTTCTCCAACTGTGATTTTTATCAAGGTAGCGACGATGCTCCATATAGTTCTATTTGCCTCCATTAGATAACCAAATAGAGTGAGTGTTCTTATTACAACAAGAACATGCTAATTTCCCCTTAGTGCTCCATCCAGATAAATTTGCATAAGCAGGAAAATAATTAATAGTCCAAATTAGTGCTGCATGTAAAATAAAATTTTGTCTCAGAGATACATCATACGTTCTAACGACTGAGGCCCATAACTCCTTTAGTTCTTCTATCAATAGTTGTAAGTAGGTGTCAATAGCATCTCCAGGACCAGTTGGACCAGGAATGAGCATATATAAAATAAAAATGGATTGCTTCATGCACATCCATGGTGGTAAGTTATATGGTACCAGTAAAATAGGCCATATGCTATAAGAAACTTTTAAATTTGTGAAAGGCTGGAAACCATCACTTGCAAGACCAAGCCTAACATTTTGGAGCTCTTCGGCAAAGCTTTCATGTAACTCATTAAAGTTTTTCCAAGCCTCAGATTCAGCTGGATGCCTCATCACTCTGTCCTCAACTTGTCTTTCATGGTGTCATCTTATATCAGAAGCTGTCTTCGAAGACATGTAAAGCCTTTGCAATCGTAGCTTAAGAGGAAAGTATCGCAATGTCTTTTGTGATATTTTTTTTACCATTTGCCTTTCACTTGATCTCTTTTCTATGTTTATCAAGTTTCCATCTAGAAGCACCATATCTCTGACACATATCAAGACCTTCTTCACTTTTCCAAAACAGCATACAAGAGAATGGACACAAATCAATTTTTTCATATGATAGGCCAAGGTCTCAGATCAATTTTTTGGCCTCGTCATACGAATTAGGCAGTGTTGATTCTCATGACAATAGCTCCTCATTCAAAAACTAAAGCAACGTTGAGAATAATTTATTACTCTACCTATTTAGGCTCTTTATGTGAAGTAGTTTCACTAAAGCAGATAACTTTGAACATTTAGAGCCTTCATACAAATGTTTCTCAGAGTCACCTAAAAGACTATAGAATTGTTTTGCATGTTCATCTGGTTCCTGCTCAAGAATATCCTGACTCGACGTGGCATTAGGTGCAACAATGCTAGTTGAATTATGAAATAAATCTCTAATCATTTCTTACATTTTATCATCACTCTGGCTTTCTTCTGTCATTTCTTCTTGTTCTTCATCAAATTCCAATATGGACTCACCCTGTCTTTCGCCGTGATGACATCAAAATCTGTAGTTTTTAATAATTCCATGAACAATCATGTGAGTCTTTACCCACTCACGATTACCAGACTTCACATTACTGCATTTAACACATGGACATCGAATTTCAAAGTCGCCATCCTTTTCATTAAAACTATCCAACAGCTTCTCATATGCATAGTCTAAAAATTTATCAACCCCTTCTTTATTTTTTGGATCAAGTCTATCATCATCTACTAGGTCCATCCAATCTTTAAGTATAGTATACTTTTCGGCATAAGTGAAATAAGTGCAAATACTATAATTTTTATACGTTGGTGTAGCTTCTTATATGTTAACCTTCTGTGTATTACAACCTCGGCAAGACAACCATGATCACAAATATGCGTATGAGCCTATTATAGATATATATTAAGTAATGGAAATACTATAATTTTTAAAATTTTCACATGTATTATGTATACAATTGCAAATTTTAAAACTTTATGGTATAAATTGCTGCCAAAACCAAGTTAAGGAAACTATAGAGTACTTGAGTGCAATTATACCAAACAAAAACTATAAGGTACTTTTATTTATAGGGTACAAGTGCAAATTAGGGTAAACTATAGGGTACTTGAGTGAAAATTGTACAACATACAAATCTAATTTTTACCTAGCCTGGGCGACGAGAGGTTGGGTCTACGGTTGCTTTGGGGTTGTGCCGAGGTAGCGATGGGCGAGGCTGGGTCAGCCGGAAACTCTGCGGCGGCGGGAGACAATGGAACAGTGGCGATGGAGCAGCGGCGGTGAGTTTGAAGAGGAGGCGGTGGTATTTGGAGGATGAAGAGGAGGCGGTGGTGTTAGGAAGATGCCGACGATGGGTCGGTGATAGGGAATGCGCTGAGGATTTGGACCTGACGCCGGTGGTGGTGCTGGGTCGGCAGCGGCTTTGGGTCTGCACAGAGGCACGCATGAGGGTGAGGCTAGGTCGACGGTAGGCTGTACTAAGATAGGGGTGGGCCAGGCTGGTTGGCGGGCGACTCTGAGGCAGTGGGCGACATTGGGACGACGGTGCTGGAGCAGCGGCTCTGGGCCTGATGCCGGTGGCGACGCTAGAGTAGCAGTGGCGGAGAGGATGTAGTTAAGAACACCTGCGATGAGTTGAACAGAAAAAATATATGGTTATTTATATTAATTAGGGTTTAGTTTAGTAAATTTATAGTTGTGGTTATACGGTTGTTTGGGTTTAGGGTTATTTATATTAATTTTGATTACTAACTTGTAATGATTAACGAAGGTAATGAACCCTTTTGTCTTTATGAAGACTCAATAACGATGGTATTAAGATCAAATCAATGAAGGGACTAAAAAACCGTTATCACATCTCATATCATTCCTCTAATATTTGTAATCGTTCGACGAAGGCTTTAAAACCCGTTGTTATTATTTGAGCATTAATGATGGTCAGCTGGTCCCTTCACTAATTTTGATCGTTAAATACCGGGTTTCTTGTGGGTAATAAACAAGATAAACAATTTCTTGTGGTCAGCTCATTAATGATGGTCAGCAGGTCCCTTATTTTGGTCGTTAAACATAAACAAGATAAACAAGATAGTGAGCAATATAAACAAAGAGCAATTGACAAAGACGATATAAGATGAACACAAAAATAAGTGCGCCAATGACAAACACAAACAAGTGATATGATCATGGAGTTTGGTCAACCACTTGATCTGCGTCTCCACTCTTCACCTCGAGGAGATCTCCACTATCACAACCGGGTTTTCTACGTTCACCCGAATAACATTTATACCTCATACTCGGTTTTCTAATTCACCAAAAACTTTACAATCTTGCACTCTTGCAATCACACTCTACACCCTCTAAGTATTAGTCTCTAGCCCGTGTCTCCCTCTAGTGCTCGGAATTACGACCTACCTCTAGGCTTTACTACTGACAACACTCCTCTTGGGACAACCCCGTCTCTCATCATACACTCCTCTTGGTATACAAGTGTATTACAAAGTCATCTACATAATTAATCTCACAATACAAATAAATTATTCTCTAGAATAGATGAGAACACAAATGTAGGCTCACTCTCTAAGTCACACTCCCCACAACCCAATTTATACAATGTATATAAATACAATAAGCTCAATGGTTGTGTGTGTAAACAAAGAGATAAATCAAAATTAAACTCAATGTAATTCTAGCTAATAGAAATTATAATCAAAACAATAAATAGTTGGAAATAGAGTTTAGAAAAAACTTCTCTATATAACAAGAGTAGGAGAGATGAAGTTGAAGCCCAAATAAGGAATGGATGATCTCCTCTTACTCTTGTGAAACTTTCTTCACAAAACAAACTTGTAAATAAACTTAAACACACTTTAAACACTTGTAAAACTCTTTCTTAGATATCTTAGAAATATGAGGGCATGGGGTATATATAGGCTCATGAAACAACCCCAAAAACCAAGAGAAAACAAGCAAAAAGACAAAAAATATTAAATCTAAAAAACTAGCCATTATAGGCTGAAAAGAGGTCATCAGTCGACTGATAGAATCTATCGGTCGACTGATAATATCGACAGACAGTTCCGGATTTTGGCAGATTCTGGAATTTTGCGTATTTAGTTTTGTAAAATCAATTAAAAATAGTAAATTAAATCTAAAAATTTTGAAAATTTGAGAGAAGTATATAAACATGTACCGAAACATATTTGACAAAGAATTTATTAAATATCACTTCCTATTTGTGAGAAATAATTATTTGAACATAGATATTACAGTTTCTAAAAACTACTAACATACATGATTTTGTAAAATCAATTTGACACCTTAAATCAACTCCGAAAAAGATAAAATTTTGGAAAATGGTTATAAACATGTAATAGAACATGTTAGAAAAAGAATTTTTCAAATTTCATTTTCCATTTGTGAAAACTCATCTATTTTGTAAAAACATGCACGAACATGAACTTTAAACATGGACGAACAAAAACTTGATTTTGTAAATTCAATTAAACATAACAAATCAATTCAAAACTTTATGAAACTTTGGGAAATATTTGTAAATGTGATTTTAAACATGTTACAAAAAAATTCTAATTTTCATTCCCCAATTGTGAAATCTCATCATTTTGTAAAATCACATACCTATGAACTTGTAAAAGCTTGATTTTGACAAAATGAGTTTTTTGAAACATTTCCATTAGATTTATAGGCTTGATAAAAGATATAGAATAATGTTGTTAAGTCTATAATCCAAAATGGTGATAAATCAAACCAAATGTGTAAGGACCATGAATATTAATACTAGTTAAAATAATTTTCTAGTATTTTAAAATATTTAATTATGATTTTAAAAAGAGTATTTATATTTTTCTTAAATTTTATAATTTTCTATGATTTAAAGTTTAAGTTTTATATTTTTTTAAATGAATTGAATATTTATAAATTTATTTAATGTAGTAAAATTTTCTAGAAATTATCCGTTGTGTTATAGATACTATTACGTATCATTTTGAATAATACGTGGTATTATTATTATTACATATATTTTTATAATATGTTATATTATTAATTACATATTATTTGTATAATTAGTTGTATTATTTTTACAGTTACACATTATCCGTCGTATTAGTATAACGGGTACGTTTTACGGTGTACGTAATTGTCCCATAATTATTGGATTTTAAATGTAAGTAAATATATTTTATTTATTAATTATTTCCGTTTAATTGTACAATATGGGTATATTTTGACAGTTTCGTATTAACTGTTGTATTAGTACAACATGTACGTTTTTATTTGTAGAAAATTAGAAAATTATTCCTTAATTAGTTTAATTTTTTAAATACCGTAATGATTTATTTTAATTATTTTTGTTTTAAACCCTAACCCTAACCTAATCTATAT
>BQKN01000039.1:387242-400138 GCA_022839385.1 Asparagus kiusianus
TGAGCCGCAGCCGGCTCCACCCGAGCAGGAGCAGGCACCACCAGAGCTGCAGCAGGCTCCCCAGTATTTGGTGGATATCATGGCTCCCCTTATTGCCAGGATGACAGCCATAGAGGAGTTGGTAACTACCCACATAGCGCCACGGACACCACCACCACCTGTAGCTCAGCAGCAAGGGATACCAGCCGTCCCGATCAGAGAGAGAGACCCAGAGGCAGCACCTGCAGTTATTCCACTAGCAGTGCCAGATAGAGCCACGGAGCAGGAAGCTTGGCTTCGTATGGTAGAGAGATATCAGAAGATGAGGGCACCAGAGTTTTAGGGGTCACCAGACCCTCTTGCAGCCCACAAGTGGAAGGAGGATGTGAGCAATATCCTCGACATACTCAGTGTGGACCCGGTACAGAAGCAGAGATTGGCATCTTACAGCCTGAAGGGAGATGCCGGGAGATGGTACCGGCTACAGTTTACTCCAGAGCAGAGGATGACCCTCACATGGGAGAATTTTATTTACTTTTAAGATGGGCAGTATATCTCTTCCTCAGCACGGACTGGGAAGGAGCTTGAGTTGTCCCGGATGACTCAGGGGGACATGACAGTGGCGGATTATGAGAGCCGGTTTATGGAGTTGCTGCATTTCACGGGTATGTGGCAGACAGGAGAGCGTCAGGCTCAGATGTTCTTAACTGGGCTTCGCCCTAATCTCCGACGGTACCTTGTGTCGAGGAGATTTTATTCAGTCAGGGAGGTAGCCGAGGCTGCCACTTCTCAGGAGATCGAGACCACTATGTTCCTAAAGGACAAGGGAAGGACAAGGCAGGGCAGAGCGGGAACAAGGGCAAGAACAAGAGACCTTTGTCAGGGCATCAGCATCAACAGCAGCAGGGCCCTCATAAGAAGGGACCCTAGCAGGATCAGAGAGCGCATCAGCAGCGAAAATTTCAGGGCTCTTGTTTCAACTTCCATAAGGTCGGGCACAAGGCATCAGAGTGTCGTAGTGCACTAGCAGGAGCTCAGCAGGGCAAGGGCCCGAACCAGCCGCAGCAGCGACAGCAGGGCAGAGGATAGGGTCAGCCGAACAGACTTGAGGCACCGCCAGCGACGCAGAGGGCAGAGGGGCAGGTTCGAGCAGTCCAGGAGGCTCCCTAAGGGCAGATTGTTCCATACTCTCCAGCATTAGCAGTAGAGCAGACTCCAGCTACAGGCAGAGTTTATGCAGTGGTTCCCCGTGATCACGGTGCCAGCGGAGCAGTTGTGGAGGGTACGTTCCTTGTGAATTCCTTTCCCGCCCGTATTCTTTTCGATTCGGGAGCTTCGCATTCTTTCATCTCGCATGCATTCATGGCTAGACTCCAGCTTGTAGCTCAGCCTCTAGACACCCCTTTGTTAGTTTCCACCCCTTTAGGTGAGGTATCGCTTCTGAAGAGCGTGTGTAGGAGGTGTTACGTCAGTCTAGACGAGTCAGAGTTCATAGTCGATCTGATAGTGTTGCATATGTCCGAGTTCGATGTCATTCTTGGTATGGATTGGTTATCTTCCTACCATATTAGTATTGACTGCTTTACGAAGACAGTCAAGTTGCGAGCGTCCGATGGGTCCGAGATGATTGTAGCCACCTCTCAGGGCAACCGATTTGCGGAGTCGTTTCTGGCGTACATCGAGGAGGTGCTGCGACGGGATCAGGGAGCCGAGTTATTGGAGACTAGAGTTGTCTCAGATTTTCAGGATGTCTTTCAGGACATACCTGGGTTACCTCCTATGAGAGAGGTTGAGTTCTGCATTGAGTTGCAGCCTGGCACAGCCCTGATATCCCGCGCACCCTATCGCATGGCACCAGCTAAGATGAGAGAGCTGCAGACCCAGTTGGACGAGTTGCTAGCTCAGGGTTTTATTCGTCGGAGTCATTCTCCGTGGGGCGCGCCGGTCCTCTTCGTGAAGAAGAAGGACGGTAGTATGAGATTATGCATAGATTATAGAGAGTTGAACAAGGTCACAATCCGGAATAGGTACCCACTACCTAGGATTGATGACTTGTTTGACCAGTTGCAGGGAGCGCAGTATTTCTCGAAGATTGATCTTCGTTCTGGCTATCATCAGTTGCGGGTTCGGGAAATGGATATCCCCAAGACTGCTTTTCTTACTCGATATGGATCCTTCAAGTTCTTGGTCATGCCATTTGGTTTGACCAATGCACCCGCGGTATTCATGGATTTGATGAACCGGGTTTTCCGTCCCTTCTTAGATCAGTTTGTGATTGTCTTCATCGACGATATCCTTATTTACTCGAGATCGGAGGCAGAGCACGCGGAGCATCTACGGATAGCGTTGAGGACTCTTCAGGAGCACCAGTTATATGCTAAGTTTAGCAAGTGTGAGTTTTGGCTTTCAGAAGTCAGATTTCTTGGCCACGTCATCAGTAGAGAGGGCATAGCGGTGGACCAGGCTAAGGTCAAAGCAGTTCTTGATTGGGAACCCCCAAAGACGGTGACAGAGATTCGCAGCTTTTTGGGTTTAGTTGGATACTACAGGAAGTTCATTCAGGACTTCTCGAAGATTACGACGCCGATTACACGCCTTACGAAGAAGGGTGTACAGTTCATATGGAGCACGGAGTGCCAGAAGGCCTTTGATATTTTGAAGACCAAGTTGACTACAGCGCCGGTTCTGACTATTCCGAGTAGCGACAGGACGTTCGTAGTGTATACGGATGCTTCATTGGTAGGCTTAGGAGGCGTATTGATACAGACTCAGAGGGTGGTAGCCTATATCTCACGGCAGTTGAGGGTGCATGAGCAGAACTATCCCACTCATGACTTAGAGTTAGCAGCAGTAGTGTTCGCACTGAAGTCATGGAGGCACTATTTGTATGGAGTGCAGTTTGAGCTATTCACAGACCATCAGAATCTGAAGTACCTCTTTTCTCAGAAGGAACTCAATCAGAGGCAGAGGAGATGGATTGAGTTTATCAAGGACTACGAATTCGCGATTCAGTATCATCCAGGGAAGGCGAATGTCGTAGCAGATGCTTTGAGTAGAAAGCGTCGACATCGGGTTGCAGCTTTGAGATGTTCATTGCACAGAGATCTTATCACTCTTAGCCAGTTTGATTTTAGACCTGAAACTGGAGGAACCAGTGCATTTTTGGGAGCTGTATCAGTGCAGCCATCTTAGAGTGACAGAGTTGTCAGAGCTCAGTCGGACGACTCTTGGATTCAAATCCGAAAGGAGGAGATTTCTAAGGAGCCCAAGACTGATTGGACCGTTGGAGCAGATGGAGGTCTACGGATGAAGGGTAGGTTGGTTATGCCAGCTAGTACAGAACTGAAGAGGGAATTATTCGATGAGGCGCACCGTACTCGGTACACGGTACATCCAGGGACCACAAAGATGTACAAGGACCTGAAGAGGCGTTTCTGGTGGAGTGGTATGCGGAGAGAGATTGCAGACTATGTGGCTAGATGTTTCACCTGTCAGCAGGTGAAGGCAGATCATCAGAGACCGGCAGGGACACTTCAGCCCTTGCCTATCCCGGAGTGGAAGTGGGCGGATATTTCCATGGACTTTATCGTGGGGTTGCCGAAGTCAAAGAAGGGGAATGATTCGATTTGGGTGATAGTGGATCGGTTGACGAAGTCAGCACATTTCATCCCAGTGAGGACTACTTATACGGCTGAGACTTATGCGAGGATCTTTATTCGGGAGATAGTTCGACTTCACGGAGTGCCAGATACGATCGTATCAGATCGGGGATCGGTTTTCACTTCACACTTTTGGAGGAGTTTCTAGGACTCATTTGGCAGCAAGCTATCTTATAGTAGTGTATTCCACCCCCAGACGTATGGCCAGACAGAGAGGGTGAATCAGGTGTTGGAGGACATGTTGCGGGCATGTGTCATTGACTTCCAAGGCAGTTGGGAGGATCATATTCCACTGGTAGAGTTCGCTTATAACAATAGTTATCAAGCGACGATCGGTATGGCCCCGTATGAAGCATTGTATGGGAGACCCTGTAGATCACCGATATGTTAGGCCGAGCCGGAGGACAGCTTGATGCTTGGGCCCGAGCTAGTGAGGCAGACTACTGAGAAGGTAGCCTTGATCAGGGAGCGGATTCTAGCCGCTCAGAGCCGGCAGAAGAGCTATGCAGATAAGAGGCGGAGACCCCTAGAGTTTCAGATTGGAGATTTGGTTATGCTGAAGGTATCACCTATGAAAGGCGTACAACGATTCGGGAGGCGAGGGAAGCTTGCACCGAGATATATTGGGCCTTTTCAGATTCTAGAGCGCATTGGAGCCGTGTCTTACAGACTAGATCTCCCCGCATCTATGTCTAGTATTCACAACGTGTTCCATATTTCTATGCTCAAGAAGCACTTACATGATGAGGAGCAGCAGCGAGTATTGGATGCACCGGAGATTAAGCTTCAGGATGATTTGACTACTATTGAGATTCCGGTTCGCATTCTTGCCAGAGAGGACAAAAGGCTTAGAAACAAGGTAATTCCCTTGGTAAAAGTTCAGTGGAACCGAGGAGGCATCGAGGAGATTTCTTGGGAGCGCGAGGAAGACATACGTCGTGATTACCCACACTTGGTTGAGGAGGTAAATAAATTCTTGTTTTGATTTCATGTCTTAATCTATGTGCATATCTTTGGTTATGTTTACATTTAACGCTATAATGAGAATATTTTCGCTTGATTTTTAATCTTTTGGAACACATGGTATATGTATGGGGGGTTCCTTGTTTGGATTTTTCGCCCGATGTACTAGTTCCTCTAGATTAGTATTTGAGCGAGAATATTATCATTTTAGTTAAGTGTAAATATCTCAATAAAGATAGATAAGAGTTCATTTGGCAAGTTCATGTGATTCCTGAATTTCGAGGGCGAAATTCTTTTAAGGGGGGAAGAATGTAAGACCCCGTTGATTTTGACAACTTATAAGTGTGAATTTGAGTGAATAATGATACTTAATAAATAATAAATATCTTTATTTCATGATCATGCATGGGAACTAGTATTTTGAGCTTATGAGGATGAGGATATGCCTCAGGTATGAGGATGAGTTGCAAATTTGCAAATCGTGTGCTAAAGAAATCGAAGTATGCAGATTTTTGTCCATGAGTCGACTCATAACATGTCATGAGTCGACTGATCAGGTTGAGTCGACCCATAACTGTCATAAGTCGACTCATGATATCGAGTTCTGTTCCCTTTTTCTTTCTGCTGAGTCGACTCATAACTTATGAGTCGACCCATGAGTCATGAGTCGACTCATGACAAATCATGAGTCGACTCATAGGCGATTTTCTGGGTGTTTTGGGTCGGGTTTGCTGGGTTTTGGGTCGGGTTTTATTGGCTCTTATATAAGCTCCTCTACCCGAAAACACTCCATTTACATCAGATCTCCCCAGAAACCCTAGCCCCTCTCCCTCCTCTCTCAAACCCTAGGTGTTCTTGGTGATTTTGGGGCGTTTCGAAGGATTTTCTGGCGTTCTCTCTTGGATTTCAGCGAAGGGAATAGTCTTCCATCATATCTAAGGCGAGTAGCATCTCACCCAATCTCTTCCCCATGTTTTTACCTATCTATAAATGCTTTTAATGGGTTTTATTGAGCCTAAGCCTTATTTTCAAGTATAAATCAATGTTCTTGTTAGGGTGAATGCTAGAAATCATGTGTTTCAGATTTTAAACCCCCACCAACAAGTTTTTAATGAAAACCCAGATCTGGAATTTTGTTTAAAGAATAAAAACATGAGCTTTTATATTGATTCAACGTTTTCCTTCATGTTTAGGGGTTAAATGTTAGGGTTAACATGCAAGTAATCATTTTTCATGCTATGTATGTTTTTCCTCATTGTGCAATAGTCTAAAATTGAAGGCTAGATGTAAGTATATCAGCAAAATTGAGATGTGGAACGAGTGAAACAAGTTCAGCTTGTTATATGCAGATTTTAGCCCGTGAGTCGACTTACGACTCGTCATGAGTCGACTCATCAGGTTGAGTCGACTCATGACTGTCATGAGTCGACTCACGAAGTGTTATGGTGTTGTCTTTTTACTTCTGTTGAGTCGACTCGTTATTGGTCACGAGTCGACCCATGAGGCTTGAGTCGACTCATAAGCGTGCATGAGTCGACTCATCTGAGATTTTCCTGTTTTCTTTGTGATTCTGTTCAAATCACATGCTGTGTACAAATATATAGATTGAGCTCATATGTTATATGTGTAAGATGACTTTTTCCTGATACAAAGTTTAGATTTGTACAGCAAGGCGTGTATAAGAGTAGATTGGGCATACCTTTACCAGTGGTATCGCATGGTGCGTGTACAGTCCTCGTGTTGGACTATAAGCTACTGAAGTCCTCGTGTTGGACTATAAGCTACTAAAGTCCTCATGTTGGACTATAATCCATTAGAGTCCTCGTGTTGGACAACAAATCCATTATAGTACTGTCATGTTGGATAACTGCCGAACCTTGAATATGTAACTTAACCGAGTTTGGAACACAATATTTTATATGAGGCTGAGTAGTAATAGCTACCTATGCTGGACATGATGTTTACCGTACTTTTGACATAACTGTGTTTATTGGCAGATATGGGATTATTATCTTTTTCTTTATTTGTTCATGTATTAGACTCCGGGTTTGGAACTTAGGGATTCTCAATTTGAGATACAAGGTATATACATGAGGGTTTCCTTGTTTGGATTATTTCGCTCGACGTACCTATGCTCGTGTTGAGACTTCCTAAGTATTAAAACCCCCTTACTATTAGGACAATTGTTTATGTATATATATATATTCTGTGATAATTGTATTTTCTTATACAACGAGCCCTATCCCTTGGGGTTGGTTGTGATGTTGCTCGCTAGCGCTTTGACGCTCGTTGTCCCTCCCCCTTTCAGGTCACGAGCCAGGAGCACGGAGAGTCGCAGGTTGATAGCAGGTCACTTTAGTGTCAGCTGTCTACTTTAGATATATATGTTCTTTTGAGCTCCATTAAAGACTTTTTGGTTTAGACATTTGAGAGTTTATGTTCTAGAGTTGTAAAGGCTGTGTGCCTTATTTCCTGTGTCAGATATTATGTACCTTGAGACATGTGGTGATCTCCAGATTGTTGTTATTCATTTCCGACTTTGACTATGTATCTCAGTTTATTTCGTTGATGAGATGTGTTATGTTCTATCATTTCATCCAGTATTGTTGATTTACCTTTTTACTTGCTTTGTACCTACACCTGTTGTTGATTTCACTAGAGAGATAGTGATTGTGATGGTGAAACGTGTTATTGCACGGTGTGGTGCATGGCAGGTTTGACATCCTTGGTTTCACCTCGGACTGCAGCCTTGTGTGAACCCAGGGGTGTCACAAGTATTAACGCACAAGTATAAACCCTAAACTATTTACCCAAGCTTGGAATCTTCAATATGCTCGTCTTGGTAAACTTTCGGATGAAGCTTGAGCTTGGATCTTGACTTGAATACGTAGTTTCACACTGATATTTCCTTCCATCCTTCAATGTATATGATCGTGAAAGCTCTGGTCCATCCATCCACCATCTCATTGTTTGCCTAGAATAAATTTAAAAACACAAACACTAGACAAACAAAGTTAGTCATAAATTGTTTGTAAAAACATCATCAAAATAAAAAGGCCAACAATCTCCCCCTTTTTATGATGACAAATAATTTACAAAAAGAGATATGCATGATATGAAATGAATATATAAATTATGATTATCATGCTTAAAAAATAAGGAAATACATACTCATAATATTTCTTCCCCTTTGACAACATCAAAAAGGAGAAAACAAAAGAATAAAGAGAGCGAAAGCTCCCCCTACCTATACGCATGGTGAGTATAGCACAAAAATAGGGATTGCTCCTCCTATCAAAATACCTTACGGAATATATGCAATGATGACCAAGGAAAATATATGTGAATAAGCATAGATGAAAAATTAAACACAACTCACATACAAAAATACAATGAGGACACATAATGATATGTCATTATAAAATAGTGTCTCAAGGTATAAACATAAAAACCATATATGAATAGATTTATGAAAACAAAGAATGGAAAACATGAGAATCACGAAAAAAGTTTTCAAATGAAAACAAATCAAACAAATGAATTCATAAATCTAATGAAATTAATATCAATTTTTGTCATATTCGTCAAAAGAACAAGAGAGGTAACAATATCTAACTCTTGAGCTAGTTCCAACCCATATAAAGACTTTTAGTACCCGATAAATATAATTTGGGATATAAACTTCTAATAAATCCGGGGGTTTCTCAAACACAAATCTCTCGCCAAAATCAATGTCAATAAAATGAAAACAAAAGAATTGACTTAAAAAAATGTTTTCTTTTTCAAAAATTTTAAAGCATATTTTCAAAACTAAGAAAAAAAACACTAAAATTCTTGGTTTAAAAATTAAATTTGTTTTGGTACCCAAGTATCTTGGTACCAAAGGATTTAGGGACATGACCCCTATCATGAAAGCTTAATGCCTTAGGGTAATGATGCTTTTTTGGCGCATTTGGTGCATGGGTCTAGTCATAATAATATTTATTCAAATGACCTATTCTATTGCAATAAGTGCAATGAAGAGGATGCATTTGAGTATGTAGACCATGTGGATGTGCACGAGGATCATTTGCAAGAAAAGATGTTCTTTTAAATTTATTATGCAAATGAGAAACACTCTTCAAATAAAAAAAACTTGGCCAAATGACCAAATCTACCACAATGATCACACTTAAACTTTTATGATCTTTTAAAATTATTTGGCAAAAGTGAAATCTTTTTTAAATAAAAGCAAAACTTTGCCAAATGGCCAAATCGACCACATAGATCACATTTAAACACATGAACATGATTATGATGAACTTTATGAGTGTGTGCATGTATATGTGTGTGTGATGAAGACGTCTTATGAGATGCACAAGAAGTATTAATATTAACATTTTTAGATTTTTGTGCATCATAGCAAAATTTAGATAAATAGCTTTTACGATCCTAAATAGAGCATTTGTAAACTTTGCTATATATGTGTGCATGATGTGTGGGATGTTTGGCATGAAACTTAACACACATATTCACAAGCTTTTTATGGTTATTAATGCATGTAGTTAGAGTTGAATCTAGAGAAGAAATATGGTTTTTAATATTGTTCAACTCATCATTAGGCATATTAGCAATAACATTAGAATTAGAGCAAACATGATTATTCTTAAAAGAATCAAATTCATTCCTAATAGCTACTACTTCTAGCATGACATCTTTATTAGTAGGAGGTAAGCTAGCAATAGATGAAGACATGTTATTATTTTCCAAACTTATTAACTCATTTTTTTCTTTCAAAATAGTATCCTCTTTAATAACTATATCAAGTTTGGAAGCTAGTGACTCATGATCGGATTTTAGACTAACATGCTTGCTTTTCAAATCAATAAAATTATGTTGTAACTTCTTGTAGGCATTCATTAATTTTTTATATGCACATGCAATATCATAAATGGATAATTCACTATCGGATTCCGAATCGCTTATCACACTAGGGTTATCCCCTAGTGAACGTGTGCATGATGCTCCATATGAACCTGAAGAAGAATCCTCCAAAGCTTGTCGGATTGCCTCCAATTTCCCTTGGTGTGCATCTATAAATTTTTAAAGTTTGTAAGCACTATCAAAAGAATCAAGCTTATTAGAAAAAGATGAATCAAAAGTGTTACACATAAATTCTAACAAAAGATTATTCATTGTAAACATTATTTTATCTTTATCACTCTACTTGGATTTCTCCAAAGTGGGTACAATGTAAGCATCATCTATAATTTTCCACAAATTAAAATATCTAGATCTAATAAATATATTAAATCTAGAACACCATTGGGCATTGGGGAAGGCATTTAATTTGGGAGCAACATTAGTATCATAGCCTAAACAAGGTGAACAATAAAAGTCCATAATTATAAAATGTGCAAGCAAGATACAAAAAATCTCAAAATTAAATTAGCACAAAAAGATAACTTGGATCTTTAACTCAAGACGATTGAACCTTAAATCAAAGGGAACCAAGCTCTGATGTCAATTAAAAATACCCTAGAGTGGGGTGAATAGGGTTTATACTAATCTAATACGATATTAATGCCAATTAAAAACTTATTAACAATTTTATCCTAGTAAGTATGATATACAAAAAGTATATGCAAGGATAAGAAATTAATACAAGGGTGAAATAAACATAAATAAGATAAACAAGATAGTGGGCAATATAAATAAAGAGCAAATTGACAAAGGCTATATAAGATGAACACATAAATAAGTGCGCCAATGACAAACACAAACAAGCGATATGATCATGGAGTTTGGTCAACCACTTGACCTACATCTCCTCTCCTCACATTAAGGAGATCTCAACTATCACAATCGGCTTTTTTACGCTTACCCGAATAATATTTACACCTCACACTCGGTTTTATAGTTCACCGAAAACTTTACAATCTTACACTCTTGCAATCATACTCTACACCCTCTAAGTATTGGTCTGTAGCCCGTGTCTCCCTCAAGTGCTCGGAGTTACGACCTACCTATAGGATTTACTACCTATGTCACTCCTCTTGGGACAACCCCGTCTCTCACCATACACTCCTCTCGGTGTACAAGTATATTACAAAGTGATCTACACAATTAAGCTCACAATACAAATAAAGTATTCTCTATAATAGATGAGAACACAATGTAGGCTCATTCTCTAAGTCACACTCCCCACAACCTAAAATTTATACAATGTATACAAATACAATAAGCTCAATGGTTGTGTGTGTAAACAAAGAGATAAATCAAAACTAAACTCAATGTAATTCTAGCTAATGGAAATTATAATCAAAACAATAAATAGCTAGAAATAAAGTTTAGAAAAAACTTCTCTATATAACAAGAGTAGAAGCGATGAAGTTGAAGCCCAAACAAGGAATGGATGATCTCCTCTTGCTCTTGTTAAACTCTCTTTACAAAACAACTTGTAAACAAACTTAAAGACACTTTAAACACTTGTAAAACTCTTTCTTAGATATCTTAGAAATATGAGAGCATGTGGTATATATAGGCTCATGAAACAACCCCAAAAACTAAGAGAAAACAAGCAAAAAGACAAAAAATATCAAATCTATAAAACTAACCATTATAGGATAAAAAGAGGTCATCAATCGACTGATTGAATCTATCGGCCGACTGATAACGTCGACAGACAGTTCCAGATTTTGGCAGATTCTGGAATTTTGCGTATCTCGTTTTGTAAAATCAATTAAAAATAGTAAATCAACTCGACAAATTATAAAATTTTTAGAGAAATATATAAACATGTAGTAAAACATTTTAGAAAAATAATTTCTTAAAAATCAATGTGTTTTTATTTCTTGTGTTTTTGTAAAAAACACCATGCCATGGTGTTTTTTTAAATGTGTTTTGAAAACACCATTTTGGTCAAACTAGTTTGACCATTTATAGAGCGGCAGTGGGCGGCCGGCGGCAGGCGACCGACGGGCGACGACGGCGGGCCGGTAACGACGGCGGGCCGACGGGCGGCGGCGGCGGGTGGCCGGTGGCTTGCCGACGAGCGGGCGGCGGCGGGCCGGCAGGTGGCGGCCTACGGGCAGCGATGGTGGCGGTGGTGGCAGTGGCAGGTGGAGGGTGGCCGGCGGCCGGCCGACAGGCGGGTGGCGGCGGGCCGACGGTTGCGGCCTACGGGCGGCGGCGGCGGCGGCGGCGGGTGGCCGGTGACTAGCCGACGGGCGGGCGGCGACGGGCCGACGGGTGGCCGGAGGACAGCGGCCTACGGGCGACGACAGTCGCAGTGGTAACGGCGGGGGTGGAGGGTGGCCGGCGGCCGGCCGACGGGCGGATGGCGGCGGACCGACGGGTGGCCGACGGGTGGCCGACGGGTGGCGGGTGGCCTACGGGCGGTGGCGACGGCGGTGACGGGTGGCCAGCCGGCCGACTGGCGACGGGTGGCGGCGGGCGGCGGCCGACGGGCAGTAGCGGTGGCGGTGGTGGCGGCGGCGGGTGGAGGGTGGCCGGCGGCCGACAGACGGGCGAGCGACGGCGGGCCGGGGAGCGACGGTGGTGGCGGGTGGGGGCGACGGCGGGCGGCGGGTGGAGGGAGGCCGGCGGTCGGCTGACGGGCGGACAGCGACAGGCCGGGGAGTGACGGTGGTGGCAACGGTTGGCTATGGGTGGTCGGCGGCCGGTCGACGGGCGGGCAGCTACGGCGGCCGTACGACTAGCGGTGGCTGCGGGGTGGCGGCGGGCCCGAGGATGGCGAGCGACTGCAGTGGCTGGCTATTGACAGCCGGGTGGCGACGGGCTGACAACAGTGGGCGGCGGCGACTTAGATGAAAAAACAGAATCTCAAAACACATTTTTGGTGTTTTGAGAAAAATGTTTAATTTTTAGATTTTGTAAAGGGACAATTCAAAAAACACACTGGTTGCCAAACGCGTTTATTTATTTTTGTTAGAAAAAAACAAAAACGGTAAAAACGCCAAGGTTGCCAAACACTCTCTTAAGGGCGCGTTTGTTTACCATTGCGTTTGTGTTGTTTTCATTGTGTTTAAAAAAAAAAAGAAACAAAACGCGTTTGGTTACCATTCCGTTTTTCCGTCCAAAACACTACCAACCCCCAACTTTAAACGATTTTCTCAAAACAAGAAAAAGGTGTTTAAGGTCAGCTGTTTTCGTTTTTATTTAATATTAATATATAATATTAATATATATTAATATATATATATATATAATTTTTAATATATTAATATATATTAATAATATATATAATATATTAATATATTTATATATTAATATATTTAATATATTAATATAGTA
>BQKN01000039.1:400538-462632 GCA_022839385.1 Asparagus kiusianus
TTAATTAATATTAATATATTAATATATTAATTAATATATTAATTAATATTAATATATTAATATTAATATATTAATATATTAATATATTAATATTAATTAATATATGATTAATTTTTCTTTTTTGCTGAATATATGGTTGTTTTAGAAAAACCATCTGATCCATCCGATCCAATGTGTTTTTCAAACGATTGCAAACACTTTTGGGAGAAAAACCAAACACCAATGTGTTTTTCTAGAAAAACACAATAATAAAAACACTATTTACCCAAGCTTGGAATCTTCAATATGCTCGTCTTGGTAAACTTGCGGATGAAGCTTGAACTTGAATCTTGACTTGAATACATAGCTTCACATCAATATTTTCTTCCATCCTCCAATCGATATGATTGTGAAAGCTCTAGTCCATCCATCCACCATCTCATTGTTTGCCTAGAATAAATACAAAAACACAAACACTAGACAAATAAAGTTAGTCATAAATTGTTGTAAAAAATTATCAAAACAAAAAAGCCAATAATACTTACAGGATAATGTGCTGTACTTATAAGTAATGTATTTCATGCTATACTTAAAGGTTATCATTCTATACTAAAATCAAATTTAACTAAAATTTTATCAATTATAGCAAATTTAACTAATTTTTATGAATTCATGAATAATAATGAGAAAATTAGTAATCATGTGAAATAATAATGTAAAATTAATGGGTAGTTAATTATAAATATTTAACTAACATTTTATCAAAAGTAACAAATTTTAATAATTTTTATGAATTAATGCTATACTTACAAGATAACGTGCTATACTTACAGGATAACATGTTATACATACTGGATAATGTGCTACACTTACTGGATAAAGTACCATACTTACAGGATAACATGCTATACTTACTAGATAACGTGCTATATATACTGGATAATATGCTATACTTACTGGATAACGTGCTATACTTATAGGATAATATGCTATACTTATAGGATAACGTGTTATACATATTGGATATCATGCTATACTTAAAGGATAACGTGCTATACTTACAAGATAACATGCTAGACATACTGGATAACGTATTATACTTACATGATAACATCTTATACTTACAGGATAACGTGCTATCATTTTGGTCAACGTGCTATACTTATAGTATAACGTGCTATACTTATAGGATAATGTGCTATACTTACAGGGTAACATACTATACTTACAAGATAATGTGCTATACTTACAGGATAATGTGCTATACTTACAAGATAACGTGCTATACTTACAGGATAACGTGCTATACTTACAAGATAACGTGCTATATTTACAGGATAACGTGCTATACTTTTGGTCAACGTGCTATACTTACAGAATAACGTGCTATACTTATATGATAACGTTTGGTATACTTACATGATAACGTGCTATACTTACTAGATAACGTGCTATACATACTAGATAATGTGCTATACTTATAAGATAACGTGCTATATTTATAGGATAACGTACTATACTTACTGGATAACATGCTATACATACTGGATAACGTGCTATACTTATAAGATAATGTGCTATACTTACAGGATAATGTGCTATACTTACAGGATAACGTGCTATACTTACTGGATAACGTGGTATACTTTTGGTCAACGTGCTATACTTACTGGATAACATGTTATACTTACAAGATAATGTACTATACTTACAGGATACGTGCTATACTTACAGGATAACGTGCTATACTTACATGTTAACGTTATATGCTTACATGTTTCCATGCTATAACCTGAAATGTAGCTTACAAACCTTTGAAATTTTAGCTTACAAGACAAAACCTTGGAATTAAAATATATTTCAAAACATATATTTATACAAAACAAAATAATTGAGTGCTCCATCGAGGGAAAAGAAACTGGATGCATCAACACTAGGACAATACTTTACATAACCAATTCTAACAGCAGTCCCACAGGTTTCATACTGAGACATTATTTTACAAATCAATTTCCAAACATATACTTATACAAACAAAAATATTGGATATCACATTTGATATCTAGCCATCCGGGGAATTGGTCTTGAGGATCACGTTGATATCCTGAAATCAAAATATAAGCGGATCAAAAGAACAATAGACTGAATATAAGCGGTTCAATGAAGATTACACTTATGAGATAGAATTCGAAACGTTGAATGGAATTCGTAATAAAGCCATGAGATAAAATTTTCTGCAACCATAAAACATAAGGCAACTTTAGTTATCTATCAATATTATACATAATTCCTTTATTAAAACAAATTTTAAATATTGAAAAATGGTGGTTTTGAGTATTTGTTGTTATGTTCGATATGAGGCAAAAAAATACAAATGAGGGTGTCAAATAATTCTCAGCAATTGAAGTATTCCCTATTCGAATAAGCATTGTATTCATAACTAGCCCAAATACTTATTTATTGCCCTTATAATCATCAATTTCATACCCAAATCTTTTACCAATTGATTTACGTGAAGGAGCAGCGACTGATGACTGGGACGAGCGTCAGAGCAATGGCGAGGTCGACAGCACTGCGAGGTCGACGATAACGATGAGGTTGACGACGGCTGGCAACAACTAGGACGGGCGAGATCTGTTTTGATGGCGATGATTACTGGGGCGGGCGACAACAGTTCGTGGTCAATGACAACGATAGTTCGTGGTCGACACGGCGACGGTGGGCGACGGGCAACACAGCGAGGTGGGCGACGGGCGACACGACGACAGTTCGTGGTCTTTTTTAAATTTAGGGCTGAGAGAGAAAGGGAAAAATGATGAGAGAGAAACTGATTTATATTTGGCAATAAAAGGGGTATTCTGGGGTTTTTACCTTAATCTTGTATAAATAAAAGTGCTGAAAGTATTGTATTTTAGAGATTGGGTTTAAAGACAAATACAAAAAATGGATTGGACTTAAATATACAACTAATAATGCTTGGGTTTAAAGATAAATTTGAGTAAACAAATGGGCCTAAAAACGAAAACCCTTTTTTTATCAGTAGTTTCGCAGCTGGTTTTTTCGGATGTTTTCTAGGCTTTGAAGGAATAGAAATCATGACCACAAGTAGAAATCTTGTGGTTTTTGCCCTAATGATTTTAGGGTTTATATTTCTTTTTCGTCTATTATGTTATTAATAGTATTTTAAAATTAATAAATTACAATGTAATTTGATAATTATACAATTTAGTAAATTATTTACTAACAGTGTAATAAATTAATTATTAAATTAAAACATAGTTACTAATAGTATTATAATTATGTCAATATAATATTATTATATTTAAAAGAGAATAAACTATTTAATATATTATAATTATTTTAATAAATTATGAATAAATTATAAAAATTTTCCAACTATAATAATTAATCATACAATTATTTGTACATAGTTTTATCGTACAATTTATTTATTTAAATAAAATTGTAATTGTTCATAATTTATATTGCTATACAAGTCATTTCTTTCTTTTTTTTGCAGCCAACAAAAGTGTTTTTTGAAAATCATAAAATAAATAGGTATACTCTCGTGCAAAGCACGTGCACTTTACTAATCTTTCTAAAAAAACAAATCCATATCCTTTTTTCTACAACATGAAAAGTTTTTTGTTTTTCAAAATTAATGCAAATAATTTATTCGAAGCATATATGCATCGTGTGGATAAGTATGCATCAATATCACAAAGAACATTGACAAAAGAGGGTGAGCTCATATATTGCTAGCTCTCTTTTAATATTCGTACATGTCTTAATGGAATATTATATGGATCTTACCTAAGGTTTATATCATTGGAGCTAGACACTTGAAATTGTGATTGTTTTATTGAGTTTGACTTGAATTTTTAAAAAGCCTTGGTTTTTTTTTAATCCCTCCCTCAGCCTTTAGCTAGCGTGTACAAAGTACAGCACGAAAACAAAATATGGAACTTAATCGTAAGGTCAACTGCTACGAAGATTCTCTGCACGTAACATTTAAAATTAAAACTTATGAACTTGTTGATAGAGATTTTGCAAGCTATATTATATCTTGATAAAAAAGCATAAAAAATGGGTGGGTAACTTTCACTTCTATTTTTTGAGTTCAATAGTGGCTTAGTTTCAGTTGTATGAAATTTCACGTATTAGAAAATAACAATCTAGTTAGCTTGTTTTGACTTTCCCCCCACCTGTGTTGTTAAATGTAAGAAAAAAATTTGGTACCCACCCTAACTTAAACTTGGGCACGATCCAAAAGAGAAAAAAGAACTCCTTATCCCTTTTTTTATATTATAATGAATATCTGTCCTGCATCAATAAGCTGTAAGATATGCATGAAAAGTATTTTTCAAAATAAAGAAGCACTTTTCAATGTAAAGCGAAACTATTCACACACCTAAGAAAAAAATAATAAAATAAAATTCATCTACATGTACGTAAAAGCCGGCACACATGTGGTTTAAGGATAATCAAGCCCGTTTGACTACCGAAAAATTAAAATAACATAATTAACTGATATTTGTTATTAAGGGGTTTTTTGATATTGGTCCCTTACATCTTTAATATTTTGAGATTAGTCCCTCGAATCATTAAAATTTCAATTAGGACACTTAAAATCTTACGGATCCTTTCAAATAGACCCCCTAGTTGAAGTCGTATCCACTCAGAACCATTCACATGTAAACGGACAGTTCTTAGCTGATATGTCAAAAATAGGAGGGCAAATTCGTTATTTCCTTTCCATGTGCACTAAATTATGACAGAATCTTTTGTAGGGAACTTGATCATATCATTCTCCCAGTGTGCGCCCCGTGCGAAGCACGACCTTCCATTTTTTTATCGCTATAGTAATCTCGTTTTTAATTGCTACAATATATTTTTAAATGCTACAACAATAGATTTTTAAATGCAGTAGTAATATTTTCTTAAAATGCTACAGTAATATATTTTAAAAATGTTATAGTAATATTTTTATTAAATGCTACAGTATCCCATCTATACTGCAGTAATATCTCTTTGAAAATGCTATAGTAATAAATACCACGGTAAATTATTGTAGTATAAATAGTGATTTTTGGGTCCTCCTATTATTATAGAGGAATAGATAACAAGTCATATCTAAACAAACAAACTTTCAGGGAGCAATACCTTCATGCTTTCGAGCTTCTTCCTCTTCACGCTCATGAGGCGCTTCTAAGGCTTGTTTTTTGTTATAACCCTCTTTAATCAGTTGATATTACGCATTATAAACCAAACCCATTTATACCTAGTTCAGATCCATACACAACTAAAACCCAATTCTTTTTCCACAATGCCTTCCCTCTCCAAGTAATCTTTCTTCCCCCTAACTTATTTTCAACTAGTCCATCTCGAACCTAGATTGTGATTTAGATAGAAGAGTTTAAGCTGTCTAATTGTGTTTACAACATCTAATTTCTTTGTTAATGAAGTTAAAACCTAACCTAATGATGTTCAACAATAGAGTGATCAATGCTATTTTTGGGGTTATCTGAATGAGAGAGCAAAATGGGGAACTTCCTTTGCTATAGGGAAGGAATTAGGGTAGAAGTATTCTTGACGTGAACTTTGATTTCCTCATTGTTTAAGCGAGAGTATGAAGGAGAAGAGAATTATTTTGTTCTTGGTAAAAGTCACATAAGGCTAGTTTTGTAATTACCTATGTAGTGTTAGCTCTTAACTCCACCTGAGTTAAGAAAATTGACCGAAAATCAAAGAGATGGACATATTTGGAAGCACTCACGGGATTTGAAGGATCTAACAAATTCCATGATTTGAGGTACTAATGTCAAAATATTGAAGATTTAAGGGATAAATACAGGAAACCCCTCTTTAACTATTTTGCCGATTATATTCTACGTGACATTATAGGCAGAATGCAAGAAAATCAGGTATTCTTGTAATACAAGTTGCAAGGAAATTTTGGGTTGCGACTCTTACTATGTAAGAGAGGGCTAGAGAGGGGAACTTCCTTTGCTATATGGAAGGGCTTAAGGTAGAAGTAGTCTTGACGGGAAACTTCGATTTCCCCATTGTTTGAGTGGGAGCATGAAGGTGGAAAATTTGGGTTGAGACTCTTTCAGTTTATGAGAAAACTAATGGGGCAACTTACTTTGCTAACTTATAGGGAAGGGACTGGGGTATAGAAGACAACAGAAGAGTTGGAATTGAAGTGAGAAGCAAAACAAGGTGAAAAAATGAGCAGCAACGGTAGGACCAGCTAGTCCGATCGACAGAATCCTTTGCCAATATACTGGCCGGTCAGAGCAGACGGCTAGACCATTTTGGACATGTTTTATATTTTAGTCTGCTTTAAAATTCTATTCTAGTTAGGATTCCTTATTTGTGTTATGTATCAAGCCAATGAGAGTTGCATACTGTAAAAGAGAAGTAGAGAGAACTAAGGGGAGAAGTCTTGGGTTTGGGAGAGATTTTTTTAGTGAGATAGAGAGAAGATTTCTTCTACAATCTATTTCGATCATAAGAATAGAGTATTTTATAATCTCTAGAATAAAAGAAGACTTAAATCTCTCCCCGTGTACGTGGGTGAGTGCCAAGCCATGTAAATCCCATAGAGTCTCCACATTGCTTGGTGATTAATTAGGCTACAAAGATGAAAGAGATCTAATGAGTGGTGTCCAATGATGCCTCCACAGGCTACACTTCTATGTAGATCACTGGTCAGCATGCAACAACCTGCGTCGAATTGCGGGCGGTGTGCACCAACAATTAGTATCAGAGATGAATTCAAATTAGATCATACTTGCCCTTGATTCTACCTTTGCAGCATGGAGATGGAAAGTCCTTTGATGATGAAGCTTGAGATTGAAAAGTTTGATGTTAAGAGGGATTTTAGACTTTGAAAGAAAAAGATGGAGACAGTCTTGGTTCAACATAATAACCTAGATCAACCTTTGCTAGGAGCAGACAAGAAGCCGAAAAAGATTACAAGTGGTCAGTGAATTAGGTTGGATTAGAAGGCATGCATTACCATTCCACTCACTAGCTCTTATGAAGTTGAGTACCACGTAATTGAGGAGAAAACTTCACTTAGTATGTAGAAGAAACTCAAGGAGTTGTACATGGCCAAGAATGCATCCATAATTTGTACTGGAAGTAGCAGTTGTATGGACTGTGGTTGAAGAAAGGTATGATAATATTGAAGCATTTAAGGAACTTCAACAAGATAATAACCAAGATAGAGGTAACAAGATCAAAGATTAAAGATGATGACAAAGAAGTAATCTTTCTGAGTTCCCTTTCAGTGAGTTACTAATATCTAATGACATTGCTAACCACATGCAAGGTGACAATCATCATGGATGAAGTCAATCAGTGATCCTCACGAATGATTTTCAATGGCAATAGGATGTTGATGATGAGTCAGTTTCTGGTACCGGGTTGGTAGCAGATGTACAAGAGAAGAAATTTTCAAACAAGTTCACGGGCTAATCGATTCTTCTTTTGCTAAGTGAAGGGCCACATGAAGAAAAACTGCTTCGAATGGAAAGAGGGGTTAAAGGGGAAAATAATAGGGGATCAGGTAGGCTAAACTTTGTATGCAACGAGTATTAAGAGAAATAAACTAGATGTTGCATTGGTAGTTTCAAAGGATAAAAATCAGCAAATCGAGGTGTTGATGTTAGGAATAACATTATTGTGGCTGTTAGGTATCAGATTCTAGAACATCAGCTCATATATGTTCCCAAACAACTATTTGACTCCCTATTGCAAGGAGTCAAGGAGACTATTTATACAGTGGATGACATGAGGTATCACATCGTGTGTTTAGAAATAGTCATGATGGCATGAAGAATAGGGAGAACTGTCACCTTGAAGAATGTTTGGTTAATCCCGATGACAATGAAGAATTTGATATCTATTGGGGTGCTTGACTATATAGGCTACATAACCCAAGTGTAGAGAGGAGTCATAATGATATATTGTGGTAGGAATCACGTTCTTGTTTGGAAGAAGTGTGGATATGGCTTATATCGGGTGTTTGAAGGAACTAGTGTTCAAGGTGAATCTTGTCTTCAAGAGGGTGTACAACCATGAGGAAGAGAAACTGGCGACAAACTTAAGTTCTGAGGGAGATCCAAAATGTGAGTTTGACTTTAGATGGAGGAGTTAAAACGAAGACTGCAACAAGTCGATAGTCGGGCTTGTAGAGTGCAACAACGGAGGTTGGTGTTAAGATATCAAAAGACTTAACACTAATGCATGAGTGGTGACTGTTTCGGTGATCTCTGGGAGAGGGGGCATAAGATGATCTCTCAAAGGTGTTCGTTCTCTATAGTTTTAAAATTTTATAATAGAAGGTTACAAGGAAAGATTGATGTTTCTTAGATGGATTCACACAATCATAAGGTGGAGATTGTTAGGAAATAGGCCTTGTATTTTAGCTATAGAAGATAATAGAAGAGTCAGAATAAAAGCGCGAAGTGAAATGAGGCAAACTGGTGACAACGGTCAGGACTGGCCAGTCCAACTAGCAGAATCCTCTGCTAGTGTACCGGTTGGTCTGCCAAGTTGGTTAGACCATTTTGGTTAATTTTTCTTGCTTTGGATCTATTTTGGAACTCTATTCAAGTTAGGACACCTATTGGGTTATTATGTATTAGATTCGGGGGCCCATAAAAGAGATCTTCGGGTCTAGGATTACATGCATCAAGCCAAGAAGATTTGTATATTACAAGAGAGAAGTAGAGAAAAGTAATAGGAGAAATCTATAATTTGTAAGAAATCTTTAGGTGAGATTGACAGAGGGTTTCTTGTGGGGTCTATCTATATCACAAGTATAAATTACTGTGTAATCTCTATAATAAAAAAATGGTTGAACTAGCAAATTGGTATTCTAAGTTGACCCCCTTAACCAATAGGGTTTTGTTTCCTGCTCTGGCATCAATAGGGCATTTTAACTTGTGTCCTGACGACACTAAGGCATTTTCCTAGTGAACATCTGCTCTTCTCATTCATTGCCCCCCCCCCCCCCCCCCACCCCCAATTCAAAATCGTTTCACCTTTATTCCAATAAGATTCTCCTTTAAGCCTCCTCTTTCTCCTTCAACCTCTCCCAATTCAAATCTAAAAACTAACCTTACTCCAAACGAGCAACATTCATCCAAATTGATACTGATTTGGATAAAGATTTAAGTTTGAGTTGGGAGGTTTTAAGGAGAAAGATGGAGCTTCATTAATGAGAGAGAAAGAAAGAGCGAAGGAGGATTTTGTTGGGTAAAAGATGAAATAAAATTAAATTTGGAAAGTTTGAAGAAGGAGGAGGGTGTAGATTTAACAATTTTGATAGACCGAGGATATGAAAGAAATTTTCCAAAATAAAAGAATATACACCTCACCGGTAAAAGGCCTTATTGTTATCAGAGCACAAGTTAAAATGCCCTACTGGTGCCGGAGTGGAAAAAAAGACCCTATTGGTTAAGGGGTTCAACTTGGAATACCAATTTGGCATTTTGCCATAAACGAAGACTCATATATCCCCTTGTGAACATAGACGGTTTTCAAACTACGTAAATCACGTGTCTTTATCTTTTAACCTATTTTTATGTGAAATATTGCTTTCTCTTTAGTTTAGACTTGTAGTTTCTCAAAGTTTTCACATCATTAGGTGGTCGATTGGTCTATAAAGAAGAAGAAAATCTAATATGAATGTTCGGTACGCTTCTACATAGATCGCTAGTTGGTACGCAACAATAAGTAGCGAGTTACATAACTTGTGAACGGGTTCCAGTAAACCATACATGATATTATCTTGTGGTCATATTCTATATGTTGCTAGCTGCATTAAATTTCGTTAATGTTTGTACCTCTAATTTGTGCATGATATATTATTAAACTACTTAACTCACTGTGATGTGGTCTTCGGAAAGATAGAAATGTTCATAACAGTGGCAGATAAAATTTAGTTACCCCTCTTTCCATTATATATATGAACTTCGCTTTCAGAATGATTACTAGTGACTCATGGCCAAGAAAAAGATGTGTCGTTTATCATCTACAAGCCGATCTGCACGTGCATACTGTACGTGTTCTAAAGATTTAATTTGCAATCTGTACAATTCTCTTATGGCGAGACACCACAAAGCGCAGGGGAGGGAATAGCAACAAAGTCCAACAAGCACATAGCATGGCTCATACTTGAGCACATAGCATGGCTCATACTACACACCATCACATCTAGGACTTCTAGGAGCAAACCTTCTTCTATGTGGAAGAGAATAGCAACAAAGTCCTACAAGCACAACAGGGGAGGGAAGTGTTTAGAATGCATTGGCTTTCATCTTTTACAATCACATAGCAAAAATTGAAAATACATCCCAAATACTCCAATTACGTCACATAAAAGCTTTGAACATTTTTCAGATATAGGTGAGAACAGATGTACTAAGTTCAAAAGAGTACAGTTAAACCAGCAGAGAACCATTTCAGAATTGTAACGATAACCATTAACGTACATAAATAGATTAGCTGACAAAGTGTTGTAACTTGAATATTATCACTATTTATATTTATGGGAAAAAGAGTTTTGTTGGAAATTGAGGTTAAATCTGGAATTAAACAGTGAAGGATGACGTTCTGTTATTTTAAACTTTTCAATTAACTGCTGTGCGTTTGTGAAACGCTGTGCTTAAAGCAATATTTGGCCTACTCTAGTGAAAGGATCTTAAGGCCAAACTGCTTCTAGGAACAACAGTACAGTACTCTGGTGTGCACCAATCCAGTACTGTCAAAATCTCCTCAATCTATAAGACCTTTTTGTCAAGGCAAAAGATCTCCTCGATCTCAGAACCTTACGGTTCAAAACCTTTCGGTTTTTAGGTTCCTGCGGGCATAGTTTCTGCAGCAACAGCACAACAACAACGTCAATCTGACGTTCGTATTCCAAGCTCACGTGGGTATTCCGACGTTCGTATTCTATACTGACGTTCGTATTCCACGCTCGGGAGAGATTTTTTCAGCCTCAACCAAGAGCTGCCCAAGGGCGCTCTTTATAGGCCTCTAAGGCCAGCTCAAGAGTCATTAGCAGTTAATGTGACTGTTACAATTCTCAATGGTATTTAAGATTGTAACATCAATGCATTAAATTGCTCTAATTGCTATTGTAACTGCTGCATGCATTAACTCTAGAATACGAGGCAATCAATGGACACGTTGCTATGAAATACGAGGGTCACATCTTAGCAAATCAGACGAACCTCGTTTGACAAACGAACGTCATCATACAGGCGAATCTCGTATGACAGACGAACCTCGTCGAACGAGCGAACATAGTCAAACAGGCGAACCTCGTATGACATACGAACCTCGTCGATCGAGCGAACCTCGTCAAATAGACAAACCTCGTATGACAGACGAACCTCGTTAAACAAGTGAACCTCGTATGACAGACCAACCTTGTCGAACGAATGAACATCGTCAAACAGGCGAACCTCGTATGACAGATGAACCTCGTCGATAGAGTGAACCTTGTCAAACTACGAGAACGCTAGGGTCACCCTCGTGCGAATACGTAGCTTGTTCGTATGCTGCGAAGCAGCCTACGAGGCAACCTTCGTGGCGACCATAGTGGTAGCCAACGTGGTGCCACCTCGCCCTGATGCCTCCGTACGAAGTGTAAAGTGCGCCTAACAAAGCGCCACTTAGCACCTCAGCCCGATTAGCCCCGATCCTCGGTCCATTGGCCCACGATCCACTAGAACTTATGAGGGATTAATTCAAATAAAACACTTATTGGCTTGCTGTTGGCAAGCCTCGAACAATGGACCTTTTGAAATATCAAAACATAAACTTTTCACTAGGCTACTAAGCATCTATGAAAGTACTTGTAGTTAATATATTTATAGTTTGAAAACTCAATTTTGGAAAGCGGTTTTGACCAAAAAATCCAACAATCCCTCACAAGTTTTTAAACTAGTATCGTGTTATGGTGCCGTCAATTCAATCGTTATGCATAAGGTAGATGTCGCAAGGACTTGAATCCCCTTAAGACTAACTGAATAGAAGATAGATGCATGATGTCGCAGAGACTTAAACCAGCACATGTCTAAAATCCAGCGATCACATAAGATCAAACTTATCTGTGGTAGTTTTTACTTTGAACTACACTTGCCTTTGCCTTTGCACATTTATGGCCCTGTGCTAGTCCTGATTTCTGCTAGGGCTCTAGGTATCTTTCCATAAGACACCATAGGAGACGGCCAAATCTCCACCCAGACATAGGTGAGTTCTTTAGGCATGTTTCCTATCAAACATCTCGCATCCGAAATGCTTTAAACTCATTAAGGCTTAAGAGCCATCCTCTCTCATGATTGGATTCTAGGTGAGTCCTTTAGGCGTGTTTTCTATCTAACACCCCGCATCCAAAATGCTTTGGTCTCATTAAGGCTTAACAGCCAGCCCCTTTACATGATAGGATTATTGGTGAGTCCTTTAGGCATGTTATCTATCCAACATCCCGCAGCCGAAATGCTTTGGACCCATTAAGGCTTAACAGCCAACCTCTTTACATGATAGGATTTCACTTGTAAATCTTACTTGACTTTTGAACCAATCATCTTATCATTAGTAACGTAAGCTTTGAACTAATAACTTGACGAAATAGTAAGTATTTGTAAGACTTACCAAACTTTGCAAATCTTACTTGACTTTTGAACCAGTTATCTTTATTATTAGTAGCATAAGCTTTGAACTAATAATTGGATGAACATGGTAAGTATTTGTAAGACTCACAAAACTTTAAGACCCATTGCAGCAGACATCCTTTCGACTATGTTCTTTTTCAGACCTTTAGTCAAAGAATCAGCCACATTCTCTAAAAACCGAACGTCAATCACCAAGATGACTCCTTGGCAAATGAGTTCTCTCAAATAGTAATGCTTCAGACGAATGGTCCGTTTCTTTCCATTGAACAACGAGTTCGCTGCCACAGCACCCGTTTCCTGATTATCACAATAGATTATATTTGTGCCTTGCAATTCTATCAATGGAAGGTCTCGGAGAATACAACTGAGCCACTCAGCTTCATCTCCAACAGTACAGAATGCGAAGAACTCAGATTCCATCGATGACTGTGCAATCATAGTTTGCTTCTTAGATTTCCACGAGACGACAGCTTCACCCATGGTGAAGACAAAACCTCTAGTAGATCTGCACTCATCTGGTTCTGAGCACCAGCTCGCATCTGAATAGCCTTCGATTACAGCCGAATATCCAGTGTAGAATAGACCGAGACCTGTAGTTCTTTTCAAGTATCTCATCAATCTCTGGATAGCATCCCAGTGAAGCTTTCTAGGATTACTTGTGAACCTACTAAGCATTCCTACAGCAAATGCTATATCTGACCTTGTGCAGCTCATCGCGTACATAAGACTTCTAATTATCTTTGAGTACCTTAGCTGCTCTACTGGTCTTCCAGTGTTCGGTCGAAGCTTCTTGTTGTAATCATACGGCACTGACAGTTCTGGCAGGTTGTAGTAGTCATACTTCCTTAGCATGCTCTCGACATAATGAGATTGGGATAATCCAATACCCTCTTCAGAGTATATGATTTTGATTTTGAGAATCACGTCCGCATTTCCAAGGTCCTTCATGCTGAACTGAACTGATAAAAATTTCTTGGTAGATGTTACTATCTCCAAATCACTCCTGACGATGAGCATATCATCCACATAGAGACAGATAACCACCACCTTCCCTTCAGTGACCTTGATGGATAGGCACTTGTCAGACTCACTGACTTGATACCTATTGTTACGAACAACCCCATCGAACTTCTCATGCCAGAGTTTCGGTGCCTGCTTAAGTCCATATAGAGACTTAATAAGTTTACAAACTTTACCAGCTGGAGCATCAAGTCCTTCTGGTTTCTTCATGTAGATCTTTTCTGTGAGGTCTCCATTAAGAAATGCAGTCTTCACATCCATCTGATGTATGACGAAGCTTTTTATCGTCGCCCATGCGATAAGCACGCTGATGGTAGTGATCCTACAAACTGGTGCATAGATGTCAAAGAAATCTATTCCTTCTCTCTGAGAGAATCCTTTCGCCACCAGTCTTGCTTTGTACTTCTTAATAGTACCATCAGGATGAAGCTTCTTCTTGAAAATCCACTTGCAACTGATAGGCCTAGCACCTTCAGGTACATCCACCAGCTCCCACGTGTGATTTTAGATTAATGAATCCATCTCATCATCTATAGCTTCTTTCCACAGAAGAACGTCTGTTGACTGCATTTCTTCTTGGAAAGTTTGTGGGTCTCCTTTCACATTATAGGTGATAAAATCATCTCCAAAATCTTTCTGTCTCCTAACATGCTTGGAAGATGGTTCAGTAACTCCTTCATCACTGATACTTTCAGTTTCTCGCGAAACTAGCTCCTCTGGTGCGTTTAACGTACTAGCATTCCTTGCTATATCTTTGAGCAATAATCCTTTATCTTTGATAAACTTATCCTCAAAGAATTCTGCATCCCGAGCTTCGATGATGGAGTTGGTTCCAAGATCAAGGAACCTGCAAGCATCACTATCTTCAGCAAAACTAAGAAACACACATATGTTTGCCTTTGGTCTGAGCTTAGGCCTTCTGATATCTGGAACTCAAACATATGCAAGACACCCCCACACTTTGAGACTATCCAATGGATCTAGATATCCCAACCATAACTGATGAGGAGTACTATCAGTTTTGGAATAGGGAACTATATTCAGAATCCAGTTTGCCATCAGGAAAGCCTCTCCCCAATAGCATGTAGGTAGACCGGATGTGATTAGCATCGAATTCACCATCTCGGTCAATGTGCTATTCTTCCTTTCTGCAATTTTGTTAGATTGTGGAGAATACGGAGCAGTGGTTTCAGTAATGATTCCATGCTCCTTGAAATATGCCTCCGACTCCTTAGATCGGTACTCTCCTCATCTGTCACTCCTGAGTCTTTTCACCTGAAGTCCAAGCTGCTTCTCCACTCGAGTCTGAAACTCGATGAACTTGCTGAAGGCTTCATCTTTAGATTTCAGCAGGTAGATGTGGCAGAAGCGAGAGTGGTCATCAATGAAAGTGATAAAGTACTTCATGCCGCCTCGAGTGACGAAGCTCTTGAAATCACAAGTATCTGAGTGAATCAGATCCAATAGGTTGGTGCTCCTTGTGACACTTGGAAATGGCTTCCTTGTCAGCTTCACTTGCACATAGACTTCACACTTATCAGGTTTGTTACCCCCACATTTTGGAAGTAATCCTAACTTCTCCATGTTAGACAGCTTTCTATAATTCACATGTCTTAGTCTATTGTGCTATAATACAGAGGAGTAACCAGAAGAGGATACTTCATTTACAATTGAGTTGGGTACAATAGTACTAATCTTATACATGCCATCAGTACAATATGCATTGCCAAAATACATTTTCTTAAAAGGTGACATATCCTTTCCTCCTTGGAAATTCAACCCCATACCAGTGTCACATAGCAGGCTTCCAGAGACTAAGTTTTTAGCAATTGAGAGAACATGTTTCACATCCTTCAATGTGAGAGTTTTCCCTGAAGAAAGAGTCAGCACCATAGTCCCAGTTCTAAAAACAGGAAGAACAGAACGATCAGCCACTGATACGTTCTCTTTGGCAGCAACATAGGAAGAGAACAAATCTCTGTTGGAGCAGACATGACAGGTAGCACCTGTATCTAACCACCAACCAGAGACTTTGCTGGGAGTTATCACCTGAAAGAGCATAGCCACACAATTATCAAGTTGATTAATATTGTGTACTATTCCCTTCTTTGGTGCTTTGCAGTCTTTGGCAAAATGTCCTTGCTTCCCACAATTGAAGTATTTGCCGCTCTTTTTGAAATCTTTCTTCTAAACATTTAGGTTCTTCGGATTATGATTCTTCTTTTTGTTAAAAAACTTCTTTTTCTTAGAAGAATTAGTACTCTTCTCAGAGTTAGTAGCCACCATGTTAGCAGACGCCTTCTGCTTAGCTAGGAGCTCATTCTTTGTGCGAGTCTGAATCTCGTCCTCGATCCGAATGAACTGCTTCAAATTAGATAAAGTCACTTGTCTTTTCCTTCTTTGGATGTCCGTGGAAAACGACATCCAAGATGGAGGAAGCTTGTTGATAATTGCACTAGAAATAAAGGTTTGACAAAGACTGATCTTTTCATCCTTCAGCTTCATAACAAGCTTTTTGAGTTCTTTAACTTGAGGCAAAACCTCAGTGTCATCTTTAAACTTGAAGTCTAGAAATTTGTCAATGAGGTGAGACTTGGAAAGCTTCTTCTCATCCTTGTATTGCTCCTCCAGAGCATTCCAGATTTCCTTTGTAGATGGCTTGTTGGTGTAAGCATCTGTCAGATTATTAGCCAGACAGTTAAGGAGATAACTCCTACAGAAATGATCATCTTTATCCCAAGAGGCTTCAGACTCCGAGTCTTCTTCAAAGTCAGGTTTATCCTCAGAAACCACATAGTAGATTTTTGGGAGTTGCATCCCAAAAATCACTTTTCGACGTCATGCGTTAAAGTTAGATTCATTAAAGTTTTCTAACTTGAGACAGTCCACTCCAAGAGTCCTTGCATGATGCATTAGTAGATCTGAAATATTACTTTAAGAATGTTGGAAATTGAGGTTAAATCTAGAATTAAACAGTGAAGGATGACGTGCTGTTATTTTAAACTTTTAAATTAACTACTGTGAGTTTGTGAAACGTTGTGCTTAAAGCAATATTTGGCCTACTCCGATGCAAGGATCCTAAGGCCAAACTGCTTCCAGGAACAGCAGTATAGTACTCTGGTATGCACCAACCCAGTACTGTCAAGATCTCCTCGATCTATAAGACCTTTCGGTCAAGGCAAAAGATCTCCTCGATCTCAGAACCTTACGGTTCAAATCCTTTCGGTTTTAGGGTTCCTGCAGGCACAGTTTCTACAGCAACAGCAAAACAACAACGTCAATCTGACATTAGTATTCCAAGCTCGCGTGGGTATTCCGACGTTCGTATTCTATACTGATATTCATATTCCACGCTCGCGAGAGATTTTTTTAGCCTCAACCAAGAGCTGCCCAATGACGCTATTTATAGGCCTCTAAGGCCAGCTCAAGAGTCATTAGCAGTTAATGTGACTGTTATAATTCTCAATGGTAGTTAAGATTGTAACATCAATGTATTAAATTGCTCTAATTGCTGTTGTACCTGTTGCATGCATTAACTCTAGAATACGAGGCAATCAAACACGATCCCACGACCCACGACCCATGACCCACTAGAACTTATAAGGGATTAATTCAAATAAAATACTTCTTGGCTTGCCGTTGGCAAGCCTCGAACAAGGGACCTTTTGAAATACCAAAACATAAACTTTACACTAGCCTACTAAGCATTTATGAAAAGTACTTATAGTTAATATATATATAGTTTGAAAACAAATTTTGGAAAGCGGTTTTGACCAAAAAATCCAACAAGATTTACAAAATACTGTCCGGCAGAGATAAATTCAAAGCATATTAAAAGCAGGATATTATAGAATTATCCTGTAACAGGAAAACTAAACATGCTGAAAAAAAATCTCTGAAGGCCTAAAAGGAACAAAAAAATAATAAAAGAGAAACAACAAACTTTAAGACATAAAAATTAGCTATCCGCGGATGACCTGCACAAAAAGATCCCTTTATTGAGATGAAACTCTTGAGATGAGTAAAACACGATATAACTCTTGTGATCATGGCCTATCCTCGCCAAAAAATTAGCAAATAGGATTTCTTTCGCGAAGGATATGGAGAATAGGAGCCTATCCTCCAAAAGCAACACATGAGAAAATTGAATAAGTAAGATCCTAAGGACAAGTATAAGTACTAAGTAGAACATCAACTAAAACTTTGGAGTAGCATTCGATTGAGTCGAGAAAAAGAAAGTTTTGATAGCATAGGTGAAGGCTCGTAGCAAGTGTCCTAGAGTAGTGTTATATGCTCTTGCACATCCGATACATTTTATGTAATATTTTGAATATTAATTAAGTTTTATTGTTGCACATATTGTTTGGATTTCTTTTATAGTATCATTGGAAATTATTTTATTAGATCATGCACTATGATGGCCACTTACTTGGAGATATGATCTTATTTAGATGTTTCTTAAATTTGTGTTTTAACCTATAGCTAGTAAGAATAACATTGTTATAACAAATTATTATTTATGATACCAACATGTGACATGTGGTGGTAGGTTTCAACCATCGGTAATGAAGATTACCTAGGTCATAAACGTATACTGTGATATGTGTAGCACAAGACCATATTTAGATTCTCTAGGACGAGTCACCTAAGAGATGGAGAATTCGAATTATTACACGGTGCCTTTGACTTGATAAAATTATCATTTTTGATTTGATAATTTGGTATACTTTGATATGATAGTTAAGCTTGTTTTACAAGTGCTTTGCAACCTAAAATATTGGGTTACTAGATTTCCTTTAGAGAAATGATGGATCTAGATAGGATCCAATATGCTTATTTTGATGAGTTAAATTTATTTTAAATATCCTATAAAGCTATTAAATTCTTGTCAACGAGTTATTTTGAAAATTATATTTCAATTTTTATTTTATTATGAAAAAATAAAATATTTTAATGTTTTCAAATAATTTTTATTTATTTTCAAAGGGATTGCAATTTTCGGCATGAGCAAATGGGTGATTTGTCCTGCCAATAAAGTTACCTAAAATAAATCGACATTGGAGGGGATTGAATGTAAGATAATATTATTCATGGATATTTAATCCCATATTGTAGGAGAGCTTTTGTGAGCAGTTGGTTAGATAGCGATTTGATTGTTAAATTAAAATTATTAATTTGATTAATAATTTATTCTTAATGTGGGACACAACTGGTCTCACTAATATCATTAGAAGATGTTTACATGCAATATAATTTATATTCTATCTGTAATTGTTATGGGAAGAAAATTCTATATCTAATTGTTATAGAAATAATATTCTATCTTTAATTATTATGAAAAGAGCTTTAAACAATTAAGAATAATTTCAAATTAAAATCTAAATGCAAGTCTAATCCTATATATAGGGTTCATGTGTAGCCTTATGAAGAATATAAAATAATAAAATTTTAAGAACATATCTCTCAGTATTGCTTCTCTTCGGTAACAAATGTATTTCAGTTGGAGCTTTTTCCTCTTGAAAAAGCTATTTCAGATTGATATTGGGATATATTATTGAAGAAATTCAGAACCAATTTTAGGTATTCTTCTAAACTTCAATTAATTTTGATTAATATACATGATATACACATACTGCTGCGTTTTATGTCATGTTTTAACAGATGGTATCAGAGCGGGTTTAGGATTTGATCTATTGAAGTTTAATCATGTTAAATTATCATGATTTGATCTTAATTTTTAGATTATTTAATTACATTAAATTAAAATTTTGATTGAGATTAAAACTAGGGTTTTGTTACTGTTCACAGGGGAAGGTGAAATTTATTTGACTAGTTCAAAAGATAAACAATAGGGCATTTTTATTTGATTATTCTTTTATCTATATCTTGGTATTAGGGTTCTTGACTTAATCAAACTAGGACTTCATGAAACCACCCTCTAGATAAAAAGAAACGGTGGCCCATCATATGGGCGTCGGAGGAGGTAGCGGAAGGGCAGCGATTTGATTGCACACAACATCAACAAAATAATAATAATAATTGTGCTGTTAGGCAGCCTAGCTACCAGCTCGTATGACTATAGGACACGGCAACAATGAGTCCCAGGATGCCACCACGATGGTGGGTCTCCGTCATTGCTGCCCACCAAGGATGGCGGCAGTTGCCCCAAACCATATCCTAAACCCTAGTACAAACACTAGTTTCTTATTGAAAGAGCTAAAGTTTTTGGTTATTTTTTAATGGGTTTTAAACCCAAAACCCACTAAAATATGCTTTAACTTAAATGAGTTTGACTCGAACCTCAAACAAAACTGACCCTTGTGCATTTAAAGATGTTAAATTGAGTTTTCTTTTTTAATCGGGTCTAACCTGTACTTAAACCCGACCCATGTATTTAAAAATTTGTTACAAAATTGTTTAAATAGGTCTAACTCAAAAATAGATACCAAACCCGAAACCCTTGATAATTTGAATTTTACTGTAAAGTTATTATCAGAATCCTGGTTGATTGAGAAACTGTTCTGAAGTCCACCAGTATTAATAAATTTACTATAAAATTAGTTTTAGCCCCTTGTTTGAACTAGAAACTATTCTAGAAGCCATCTAAAGATAATACATGTGATATGGTAGTATTTTTAAAATTGTACATGTGATATGGTAGTATTTTCTAAAGATAATACTTGTTTAAATTATACATGTGATATGGTAGTATTTTTTAAAATTGTTTAATTTTAATTTTTCATATGATTAAAGTAATACATGGAAAATTAGTGGTAGGTCCATAATTGTTCTAAATTTCTTTTAATTAAATAAAATAGTTTAGAATTTATTAGAAAATGACTATTATTAATTTCTCTCATGTTCTCTCAATTATGATAAATAACCAAAGTTGTATAAAAGTGTAAATAGATTACTATTTTAGAAATATAAATCTAAAGATCTTCCATCATAAAAATATAACTTGGATAATAGTTTTTTAGCTTATCTAAAGTCACAAAGATAGGTTTTGTTAAAATTTATTATCTAGTTATATCTTGCATAAGGATACCAATTATTTTATGTATAGTGGAACCACTAGACTTAAATATATAGTGTCACCTGCTTTATATAAAATAGTTGGATGATGGGTTAACACCGCATTGATGTCTTAGGATGCTTTCTAAAGTAGCAGAGTCATGTCATACAACAAAGACTGAGATTAACAGAAAGTCATTAATTGTTAATGATTGAATAAACTGATTCTACTACGTTTAATTATATTTGATCTTGAAAATCTAGAGGTTTATCATGTGACGCTCCTAGTTTCAACAAGGCTGCACTCCAAGGTGAAATTAAGAATGTCAAACATGTCACGCACTACACCGTGCAATAACACATTTCATTATCACAATTACTATCTATCTAGTGGAATCAACAACAAGTGTAAGTACAGAATAGCTAATAGAGAATATACAAAAGGAGTACTAAGCAACAGATATTCAGAAGAATAATCATTTCCACTGATATAAATGGATAAGTCTCTAAAAAGAAAACATCTGATCTGAACACAAATGTCTCAACATAAGAAATCAACTGAACTGATATTAAGGCACATTGCCTTTACAAAACTAGAATAAATACTCAAATGTCTTATAAATACATCTACTGTTGAGTTCTGACATAAACTGATAGTAGAAACTATAGATAATAACTAGAGTGACTCCATCAAGCTACGGCTCTTTGTACACCTGGCCCGTTAACTGAAAGTGGGGAAACAACGAGCGTCAAAACGCTATAGCAAGTAACATCTCAACCAACCCCAAGGAAAAAAGGGCTAGAAGGATAAGAAAATATCTGATAATACATATAGATAGCCAAACATCGACTGTGAAAATAAAATAGAGGTTTGATGTTTAGAAATTTACAACACAAGCATAGGTATGTCTCCATTAGCTCAAAATGTAAATAGATAAATATCAAATCCAAAAGCTATAACGTGGAGTAATAACTCCATCTCCAACCGAAATATCAATGACCTATCATGTAAAACCCCGAAAATTTCTATAATAAATATATGTGAATTATTAATAGTAAATAATTCCTTTGTGATGAATAATCATATATATATACATATATATGTCTGATGAATGTAATTATCTGTGTTTGAGAACCCAACAAGTGTTTATAAGTGAGAGAAATCGAGTTATAATCCCAGACTAAGAATTTCAATCCCAGCAGGCATATTAGGGCTGCGCGGTCGACCGCGTCGGTCGACCGAGGTGGTCGACCGGGCCGGTCGACCGCACAGCGATCAGTTTGAGTTTTCAGGTGCGGGTTCTATCGGGTTTCGGGTCGGGTTTGGGAGTTGGTATATTATATATTTTGCCCGAGAGAGCCTCTCTCAGACCTGAAATCCAAAACCCTAGCCCCCTTTAACTCTCCTCTCTTAAAACCCTAGTTGAACCTGGTGATTTGGGGGAGATCTGAAGGAGCTGCGGTGGGAGTTTGCAGATCAGGTGGAAGGAGATCCTCAACAGGAGATTCGTCAACACCCAAGGTGAGTACCATCTCGCCTAATCCCTCACCCCTGTTTTTCTATGATTTTCTTTTGAATTTTTATGAGTTTTGATGAGCCAAAATGATATTTTTTTGTATAAATGAACTCTCTATAATATGGTTAGCAAGAATCAAAAGTTTCAGTTTACAAGAGTTCTCAAATGTTGGGTTTTATAAAGATTTAGATCTGAAATTTGCTTAAACAAAAGTTAAATCATGTTTACTGTAATCAAAACGTTTTGATCTCGTTTCTCTGTATTTAGAATGTTGGGACTATAGTTTACATGCTTAAAATTTATTGTTTTCCTATAGTATGATTTATAGAGACATTAGATCTGTGTTATCATAGAAAATTTCAAAAGTTTGTTTCAGGTTTCGAGCTGACAGAAACCCAGATTTGGGTTTCTGTCCGCTTGGCGATCGACCGGATCGGTCGACCGCTGAGCTCGTTTTACGGCTGCGGTCGACCGTGACGTTCTGTCGGTCAACCGTGATGTTCTGTCGGTCGACCGTGACGTTCTGTCGGTCGACCGCGAAGTCGCAGCGGCAGACCGCCAGCCACGTATCAGAGTGCGGTCGACCGGTGCGGTCGACCGCCGAACTATCTGCTGCCAATCTCCTGTTTTGTGTATTTGAGTATTTTTACTCATGTTCGAGGGTTTGCCTGGATTATCTGACCATGGTTATTAGTCCCACTATGTGTCCATGCATGATAGATGACCTGAGGGTATAAATTTGGGACTTATACGCTGATTTGAGTGTAGGATTGATTAAGTAGATTTCACTACATGTATCATAGCGATCTTTTTACTATTTCCACAGTCCTCGTGTTGGACTATAATCCATAGAAGTCCTTGTGTTGGACTATAATCCCTCTCAGTCCTCGTGTTGGACAATTATCACTTATTCCATGAGTTTGGAAACTACAATAGTTAGTTCTTATTTCGGACATAGTTCTTAACCCTGCATGTGACTATTATACAGCATTTCACGACATGATAACTATGTAGATTTTGGTATAACACTTATGTAGATTTTGACATGATATTCATGTAAGTAATAACATGATGTTCATGTTGGCTATGTCACAGCACTGTAATTATACTCTGGTGTTTGTTGTATTTCTTCTATCATTGTTACTGTACTAGAACCTTGGGTTTGGTATTTAGGAGTTTACAAATTTGAGATATAAGGTATATACATGAGGGTTTCCTTGTTTGGATTATTTCGGTCGACGTACCTATTCTCGTGTTGTAAATTTCTAAATACTAAAACCCTCTTTTGTAAGATCAATGATTTTAGATCTATTATATATTATTTGTATTTTCATATACAACGAGTCCTTTTCCCTTGGGGTTGGTTGTGATGTTACTCGCTAGCGCTTTGATGCTCGTTGTCCCTCCCCCTTTCAGGTAACGAGCCAGGAGCCCAGAGAGTCGTAGGTTGATAGCGAGGCATTTTAGCTTCAGCTGTTTACTTAGATGTATTTTCTTTTGGAGTTCCACAGTAGACTTGTGTTAGGTATTTTGAGAGTCTTATTCTAGAAGTTGTGAAGGCGGTGTGCCTTATTTCCTTCTTGTCAGATATTTGTACTTGAGACTCGTTGACTACTCCAGTTTATTTATTCAGACATTGACTATGTATTTTCCATTTGTTGGATGATGAGACATCTATTTGATCATTATTATTTCAACAGTTCTTCGTGTATTATCTTTACTTGCTTTTGTACCTACACCTGTTATTGACTCTACTAGATAGATATTAACTGTGATGGTGAAACATGTTGTTGCACAGTGTGGTGTATGGCAGGTTTGATATTCTTGGTTTCACCTTGGACTGTAGCCTTGTGTGAACCCAGGGGCGTCACATGTCATATGTCAAATATATACTCAACTCGTGGTCTGAAATGAATAAATATCCAAAATATGATCTGCAATAGCTTAAAGTCCAACACGAGGACTGTAGTGGATTATAGTCCAACACGAGGACTTTGATGATTATAGTCCAAAATGAGGACTTTAATAACTTATAATCCAACACGAGGACTTTGATAGTTTATAGTCCAACACGAAGACTTGATAGTTTATAGTCCAACACGAGGACTGTAACAAGCAAATAGTATCAGAAATCACATATATACCGTTCACCCTCATACCCCGGTGAATAAATCTAAAACTCATATCTGTAATTAACTTATGTATATAAATCTCAAAGTATATCAAACTCATATAACCCAAATATTATGCCAGCTACATAACTCGCACGTGAACAACAAGGCGTGCACAAAAATAGGGCTCACGGTCGACTGACAACATCCGCGGTCGACCGCACAGTGAGCAGAAGGGTTCTGCTCATATACGTGCCCAGCAGTCGACCACCATGGTCGACCGCGCAAGAGACAGAAGCTTACTGCTTCTGCTGTGCGTACGGTGGTCGACCGCCACGGTCGACCGCGCAGGTTCTGAAATTCCTCTGCAGGTTCTATCACGAGGGTTTTGATTCAAAAATTTGTGTACGATGATTCTAACCACTATAAACCTTATACACATGATATATTACATCAATAAACTTGTGAGAAACATATTAGTCACTATAGGCAAAGGGAAACATAATTAAACATATGTATTTGTGTCGAAACCTTCAAAAAACAATTATTTTTCTTTCAAAACTCTAGTTAGAAACAATTTTAGATCCAGATCTGTATTAAGAAAAATCGTGAGTGATCTTTATTAGCTGAAAACTTGTTCTTCTTGCAACATATTATATATAGATCAATCTTTATACATAAAATAACACGTTAGGCTCACAAATCATATGAAAACATCATTAGAAACGATTAGAAACATGAGTATAGGATTGGGCGAGATGAAACTCACCTGAGGGGTGATGAACTACTCTTAGAAACGTTGTAAGACGTTCTCCTTTGCTGGAAATCGCTGGACCTCGCTCAAACTCCTCAAAATCCACCAAGAAACGCTCAAAGAAAGAGGTAGGGTTTGCAAGAGGGAGGGAGGAGGCTGCTAGGGTTTTTCTCAGATGAAGAAGAGGCTCTCACGAATTACAACAATATATATGAGTCCACAAACCCAACCCAAAAACCCAAACTGATCCGAAAAAACAAAACTGGCAAAACTCCCAGCAGTCGACCACCACGGGCAACCGCGTAAGAGACAGAGGCCTCCTGCCACTGCTGCGCTCATGGCGGTTGACCGCCACGGTCGACCGCGCAGGTTTTCTCCTGTTTGTGCATGTTGTGTGTGTGCTGGTCTTGACACTTGATCTCCCTCATATAAAATACACTTGTTTGATCCCTAAACACTTGTTATCGCATTCATCTATGATATAAACATATATTTCACAACAAGAATTCATTCACTATATTTTATGGGGTTTTACATTCTTTCCCCCTTAAAAGAATTTCGTCCTCAAAATTCCAAAATCGTATCTTAAAAATTAATAATACAAGAAAAGCACGTCAAGAATAGTTAAGTTCCCGCATACACAACTCATAGCATAAATTTTTAGATAAGAACATAGTAATATCTAAAGTTAACAAGTCTAAAATACGAGTATTCACGCCTTAATCCCTTACAAAATGGAATTAGTACGTCAGGCGAAAAATCAAAACAAGGAACCCCCCATATATATACCATGTATCCAAAATGGTTAAGAATTAAGTGATAATACCCCCATTCTAGTGTTAAAGATAAATATGACTATCCAAAATTATCATAAAACATAAGAAAATATAATCCAAACAATTTACCTGCTCAAACAGGTATGGGTAGTCTTGACGCATATCCTCCTCGCACTCCCAAGAAATCTCCTCAGATCCTCTCCGGTTCCATTAAACTTTCACCAAAGGAATTACCTTGTTTCTAAGTTTATTCTCTTCTTTAGAAAGTATACAAACTGGGATCTCAATCGTAGTCAAATCATCCCGAAGCTAGATCTCTGAAGCATCCAATACTCACTGTCTCTCCACGTCATATAAGTATTTCTTAAGCATATAAATATGAAATACGTTGTGCACACTAGACAATGATGCTGGAAGATCTAGTCTATAAGAAATAACCCCAATTCACTCCACAATCTGAAAAGGGCCAATATATCTCGAGGCAAGCTTTTCCCGTCTACCAGAACGTTGTACGCCCTTCATCGGTGATACCTTCAGCATGACAAAATCTCCTACCTGAAACTCCAAAGGTCGACGTCTGTGATCCACGTAACTCTTCTGCCGACTCTGAGCGGTTAAAATATGCTCCCTAATCAATGCTACCTTTTTGATAGTCTGCCTCACAAGTTCTGGTCCAAGTAACAAGCTATCCTCTGGCTCTGTCCAACATATAGGGGATCTACAGGGCCTTCCGTACAATACCTCATACGGAGCCATACAAATCGTTGCTTGATAACTATTGTTATAAGCAAACTCTATCAATGGAATATGATCCTCCTAGCTGCCTTGAAAATCAATGATACAAGCCCACAACATATCCCCCAACACCTGGTTCACTCTCTCTGTCTGACCGTCTGTCTGAGTACGAAAAACACTACTGTGTAATAACCTGCTGTCGAATGAATCCTGGAAACTCCTCCAAAAGTGCAAGGTGAAAACTGATCCTTGATCTGATACAATCGTGTCTGGTACTCCGTGAAGTCGAACTATCTCCCGGATAAATATCCTTGCATATGTCTCTACAGTATAAGTAGTCCTCACTGGAATAAAATGTGCCGACTTTATCAACCGATCTACTATCAGCCAAATTGAGTCGTTCCCCTTCTTTGACTTCGGCAACCCTACAATGAAATCCATAGAAATGTCCACCCACTTTCATTCTGGAATGGGTAAAGCTGAAGTGTTTCTGCTGGTCTCTGATGCTCTATCTTCACCTGTTGGCAGGTAAAACACTTAGCTACATATTCTGTAATATTACTATGCATACCACTCCACCAAAAGTGTCTCCTCAGGTCCTTGTACATCTTGGTGGTTCCTGGATGTACTGTATATCGAGTACGATATGCTTTGTCAAACAACTCCCTTTTCAGCTCTACACTAGCTGGCACAACCAACCGACCCTTTATCCGAAGGCCTCCATTTGCTCTAATGGTCTAATCGTCCTTGGGCTCTTTGAAAATCTCCACCTTTTAGATTTGAATCCAAGAGTCCTCCAACTGAGCTCTGACTACTCTGTCCCTCCAAGATGGCTGCACTGATATAGCTCCTAAATATGTGCTGGTCCCGCCAATCTTTAGCCTAAAATCGAACTGGCTAAGAGTGAGAAGATCTCTATACAATGAGCACCTCAAAGCTGCGATCTGATATCAATGCTTCCTACTCAAAGCATCCGCTACGACGTTCGCCTTCCCCGAGTGATACTGAATTGTGAACTCGTAGTCCTTGATGAACTCAATCCATCGCCGCTGCCTCTGATTAAGTTCCTTCTGAGAGAAAAGGTACTTCAGACTCTGGTGGTCTGTGAATAGCTCAAACTGAACTCCATATAAATAGTGTATCCACGAATGCATTGCGAATACCACCGCTGCTAACTCCAAATCATGAGTGGGGTAGTTCTGTTCATGCACCCTCAACTGCCATGAGATATATGCTACTATCCTCTGAATCTGCATCAGAACACCTCCCAAACCTGCTAACGATGCATCATGTATACAATAAATGTCCGGTCACTGCTCGGAATAGTAAGAACTGGCGCCGTAGTCAACTTAGTCTTCAAGGTATCAAAGGCCTTCTGGCACTCTATGCTCTAAGTGAACTGTACACCCTTCTTCGTAAGGTGCGTAAGTGGTACTGCAATCCTCAAGAAGTCCTGAATGAACTTCCTGTAATAGCTGGCTAACCCCAAAAAGCTACGAATCTCGGTAACCATCTTCGACGGTTCCCAATCAAGAACTACTAAAACTTTATCTGGGTCCACTTCTATGTCCTCTCTGCTGACAACATGGCCAAGAAATCTGACCTCAGAAATCCAAAACTCGTACTTGCTAAACTTAGCATATAGCTGATGCTTCCTCAAAGTCTGCAAAACCAATCGTAGATGCTGCTCGTGCTCCGACTCTAATCTCGAATAGATAAGAATATCATCGATGAATACAATCATGAACTGGTCCAAGTATGGATGGAAGACCTGGTTCATCAAATCTATGACTACCGTGGGTGCATTGGTCAATCCAAATGGCATGACCAAAAACTCGAAGGACCCATATCGAGTCAAAAAGGCGGTCTTAGGAATATCCATCTCCCGAACCCGCAACTGATGATAACCAAAATGAAGATTAATCTTTGAAAAATACTATGCTCCGTATAGCTGATCGAATAAGTCATCAATCCGACACAAAGGATATCTATTCCAGATAGTGACTTTGTTCAACTCACGGTAGTCGATACACAATCACATACTACCATCCTTCTTCTTCACGAAGAGGACCGGCGCTCCCTACGGAGAATGGCTCCGACGAATAAAGCCCTGAGCTAACAACTCATCCAACTGGGTCTGTAGATCCCTCATCTCAGCACGTGTCATGCGATAGGGTGCTCGAGATATCGGGGCTGTGCCCGGTTGCAACTCAATATAAAACTTTACCTCTCTCACAGGAGGTAACCCAGGTATGTCCTAAAAAACATCCTGATAATCTGAGACAACTCTAGTCTCGTATATATCCGCACTCTGATCCTGAAGCATCACCTCCTTGATGTATGCCAGTAATGACTCTGCAAACCGGTTCCTTTGAGAGGTGGCCACAACTAACTTGGACGCATCGGACGTTCGCAAATTTAGTGTTTTCGCAAAACAATCGATACTAACATCTAAGCTGATAATACACCTCCTACAAATAATCTCCACGAGCGACATCTCACCTAGTGGGGGTAGAAACTGACAAAGGAACATCTAGAGGCAGAGCTACAAGCTGAAGTCCAATCATAAAAGCATAAGATATAAAAGAGTGGGAAGCCCCCGAATAAAAAAGAATACGGGCTGGAAAGGAGTTCACAGAGAACGTACCCTCCACTACGGCCCCGCTAACGCCATGATCACGAGAAACCACTGCATACACTTTGCCTATGGCTGGAAGCTGCTCTGCTGCTAGAGGTGGAGCATATGGAACTACCTACCCTTGAGGAACCTCCTGAACTGCACGAACCTATCTCTCAATCTTTCGTACCACTGGCGGTGCCACCAATCTCATCTGCTAGCCTTGACCTCAGCCCTAAAATCTGTTCTGCTACTGATTCTGCCCTCTTCCTTGCTGGGCTCCAACTGGTGCACAGTGACACTCTGATGCTTTATACCCAAGCTTGTGATATTTCAAACAAGTACCTTGGAATTTGCGCTGTTGAGGTGCTCTCTGATACTGCTGGGGTCCTCTCGTATTGGGGCCTTGCTGCTGCTGCTGGGGTCCTAAAAAAGGCCTCTTATTCTTGCCCTTTTCCTTAGTGTTCCCTTCCTTATCCTTCTGAAACATAGCTGACTCATTCTCTTGAGAAGTGGCAACATCTGCTACCTCTCGAACTGAATAAAACCTCCTAGAAACGAGGAATCGACAAAGGTTAGGGCGAAGTCCTGCTAAAAACATCTGAGCCTAGAGCTCTCCGGTCTGCCACATGCCCATGAAATGAAGTAAGCTCATAAACTTGCTCTCAAAGTCCGCTACTGACATGTCTCCCTAAGATAATATGGACAACTCAAGCTCTTTCCCGGCCCGTGCCGTGAAAGAGATATACTGCTCATCGAAGAAGTAGGTGAAATCCTCCTAGGTGAGTGTCATTCTCTAATCTGAAGTGAACTGTAGTCGATACCATCTCCCCGCATCTCCTTTGAGACTGTAAGATGTCAGCTTCTATTTCTGAATTGATGTCACATTAAGTATATCGAGAATGTTGCCTACATCCTCCTTCTACTTATTTGCTGCAAGAGAATCTGATGATCCCTGAAACTCTGGTGCCCTCATCTTCTGGTATCTCTCCACTAGGTGGAGCCAAGTCTCCTGCTCTGCTACTCTATCCGCAATTATCTGCGGGGCAGGTGTGGGTGTGACCTCCAAAAAATCCTCCTCAACGGGAATAGCTGGGGCTATTGGTAGTGGAACTACTGGTAGTGTGATGTGATTCGTCACAAGCTCCTCAAGTGCTGCCATCCTAGAGGCTATGGGAACCATCAAGTCTATCAAGTACTAGGGAGCCTGCTCGGCTCGAGTGGAGCCTACTGTAGTGCTGGTGGAGCTTGCAATAGCTCTATCTGACCAGCTCCCCGAGTGTGAGGTCTACCACGTCCGACCATCTTAGCATATAGAGAAAAGTTTGTAAGTCCTCGAACAAAACATACAAGAAATTTATATCATATATCATTCACTCAAATACTTTTAATATCATAAAAAATATTTGTAATTTTTGAATACGCGTATATAACGTCCTCACTCATTCTAGAATTTCTAGTGGTCTTTAACTTCACGACTTGACACAGGATGATCCTAAGGATACTGAAACTAGAGCTCTGATACCAACTGTGACGTCCCTAGTTTTAACAAGGCTGCAGTCTAAGGTGAAACTAAGAATGTCAAACCTATCACGCACTACACCGTTCAATAACACGTTTCACTATCACAATTACTATCTATCTAGTGGAATCAACAATAGGTATAAGTACAGAATATGTAATAGAGAATATACAAAAAGAGTACTAAACAACAGATATTCAGAAGAATAATCATTTTCACTGATATAAATGGATAAGTCTCTAAAAAGGAAACATTTGATCTGAATACAAATGTCTCGACATAAGAAATCAACTGAACTGATATTAAGGCACATTGTCTTTACAAAACTAGAATAAATACTCAAATGTCTTATAAATACATTTACTGTGGAGTTCTGATATAAACTGCTAGTAGAAACTATAGATAATAACTAGAGTGACACCATCAAGCTACGACTCTCCGTGCACCTAGCTCGTTTCCTGAAAGTGGGGAAACAACGAGCGTCAAAGCGCTATAACGAGTAACATCTCAACCAACCCCAGGGGAAAGGGCTAGAAGGATAAGAAAATATCTAATAATACATATAGATAGCCAAACATCGACTGTGAAATTAAAATAGGGGTTTGATGTTTTGAAATTTACAACACAAGCATAGGTACGTCTCCCTTAGCTTAAATTGTAAATAGGTAAATATCAAATCCAAAAGCTATAACATAGAGTAATAAATCCATCTCCAACCGAAATATCGATGACCTGTCAAATGTCAAATATATACTCAACTCGTGGTCTGAAATGAATAAATGTCCAAAATATGATCTGCAGTAGCTTAAAGTCCAACACGAGGACTGTAGTGGATTATAGTCCAACACGAGGACTTTGATGATTATAGTCCAACACGAGGACTTTAATAACTTATAGTCCAACACGAGTGCTTTGATAGTTTATAGTCCAACACGAAGACTTGATAGCTTATAGTCCAACACGAGGACTGTAACAAGCAAATAGTATCAGAAATCACATATATACCGTTCGCCCTCATGCCCCAGTGAATAAATCTAAAACTCATGTTTGTAATTAACTCATGTATATAAATCTTAGTGTATATCAAACCCATATAACTCGGATATTATGCCAGCTACACAAGTCGCATGTGAACAACAAGGCATGCACAAAAATAGGGCTCACGGTCGACCGCCAACATCCGCAGTCGACCGCACAGTGACTCTTCTGCCGACTCTTCTGCTAAGTACAATCTTCGAGAAGCCCTGAATAGACTTCCTGTAATAGCCGGTTAACCCCAAAAAGCTACGAATCTCGGTAACCGTCTTTGGTGGTTCCTAATCAAGAACTGCTAAAACTTTAGCTGGGTCCACTGATATGCCCTCTCTGCTGACAACATGGCCAAGAAATCTGACCTCAAAAATCCAAAACTCGCACTTGCTAAACTTAGCATATAGCTGATGCTCCCTCAAAGTCTACAAAGCCAATCGTAGATGCTGCTCGTACTCCGACTCCAATCTCCAATAGATAAGAATATCATTAATAAATACAATCACGAACTGGTCTAAGTATAGACGACCCGGTTCATCAAATATATGAATACCACAGGTGCATTGGTCAATCCAAATGGCATGACCAAAAACTCGAAGGATCCATATCGAGTCAGAAAGGCGGTCTAGGGAATATCCATCTCCCGAACCCACAACTGATAATAACCAGAACGAAGATTAATCTTAAAAAAAATACTGCGCTTCCTGCAGCTGATTGGACAAGTCATCAATCCGAGGCAAAGGATATCTATTTTGGATAGTGACTTTGTTCAACTCACGGTAGTCGATACACAATCGCATACTACCATCCTTCTTGTTCACGAAGAGGACAGACGCTCCCCACAAAGAATGGCTCTGCGAATAAAGCACTGAGCTAACAACTCATCCAACTGGCATTGTAGCTTCCTCATCTCAGTAGGTGCCATGCGATAGGGTGCTCGGGATATCGGGGCTGTGCCCGGCTACAACTCAATACAAAACTCTACCTCTCTTATAGGAAGCAACCTAGGTATGTCCTAAAAGACATCCTGATAATCTGAGACAACTCTAGTCTCGCATATATCCGCACTCTGATCCTGAAGCATTACCTCCTCAATGTATGCTAGTAATGACTCCGCAAACTGGTTCCCCTGAGAGGTGGCCACAACTAACTCGGACCCATCGGATGCTCGCAAATTGACTGTTTTCGCAAAACAGTCGATACTGACATGGTAGGAAGATAGCCAATCCATACCATGAATGACATCAAACTCTGACATGCTCAATATTATCAGATCTACAACAACTCAAACTCATCTAAGCTGATAATACACATCCTACAAATGCTCTCCAAGAACGACATCTCACATAGTCGGGTAGAAACTGGCAAAGGAACATCTAGAGGCTAAGCTACAAGCTGAAGTCTAATCTTAAAAGCATAAGATATGAAAGAGTGGGAAGCTCCTAAATCGAAAAGAATACGGGCTAGAAAGGAGTTCATGGAGAACGTACCCTCCACTATGGCTCCGCTAGCGTCATGATCACGAAGAACCACTGTATACACTCTGCCTGTGGCTGGAAGCTGCTCTGCTACTAGAGGTGGAGTATATGGAATTACCTACCCCTGAGGAACCTCCTGAACTGCACGAACCTATCCCCTCAATCTTTGGTACCACTAGCGGTGCCTCCAATCTCATCTGCTGGCCCTGACCTTAGCCCTGAAATCTGTTCTGATGCTGATTCTGCCCTCTTCCTTGCTGGGCTCTTGCTGGTGCACTGCGATACTCTGATGCTTTATGGCTAAGCTTGTGACATTTAAAACAAGTGCCCTGGAATTTGCGCTGCTCAGGTACTTTCTGATCCTGCTGTGGTCCTCTCCTATGAGGACCTTGCTGCTGCTGCTGGGGTCCTGAAAAAGGCCTCTTATTCTTTCCCTTTTCCTTAGTGTTCCCTTCCTTATCCTTCTAAAACATAGCTGACTCATTCTCTTGAAAAGTGGCAGCATTTGCTACCTCTCAAACTGAATAAAACCTCTTAGAAATGAGGTATCGACGATGGTTAGGGCGAAGTACTACTAAAAACATCTGAGCCTGACACTCTCCGGTCTGCCACATACCCGTGAAATGAAGTAAGCTCATAAACTTGCCCTCAAAGTCAGCTACGGACATGTCTCCCTAAGACAATCTGGATAACTCAAGCTCTTTCCCGGCATGTGCCGCGGAAGAGATATACTACTCATCAAAGAAGTAGGTGAAATCCTCCCAGGTGAGTGCCATTCTCTGTTCTGAAGTGAACTATAGTCGATACCATCTCCCCGCATCTCCTTTGAGACTGTAGGATGGCAGCCTCTGTTTCTAAATTGATGTCACATTAAGTATATTGAGAATATTGCCTACATCCTCCTTCCACTTATGTACTACAAGAGAATCTGATGATCCCTGAAACTCTGGTGCCCTCATCTTCTGGTATCTCTCCACTAGGCGGAGCCAAGTCTGCTGCTCTGCTACTCTATCCGCAACTATCTATAGGGTAGGTGCGGGTGTGACCTTTAGAAAATCCTCTGCAATGGGAATAGCTGGTGCTACTGGTGGTGGACCTACTGGTGGTGTGATGTGATTCGTCACAAGCTCCTCAAGTGCTGCCATCCTAACGGCTATGGGAGCCATCAAGTCTATCAAGTATTGGGGAGCCTGCTACGACTCGGGTAAAGCCTGCTACGGTGCTGGTGGAGCCTGCTGTGGCTCTGTATGACCAGCTCTCCGAGTGCGAGGTCTACCACGTCCGGCCATCTGAGCATATAATGAAAAGTTTGTAAGTCCTTGAACAAAACATATAAGAAATTTATATCATACATCATTCACTCAAATACTTTTAATATCACAAAAAAATATTTGTAACTTTTGAATACGCGTATATAACGTCCTCAAACATTCTAGAATTTCTAGCGGACTCTATACACAAATCTTAAGAAACTCTACTCTAACACCACGACTCGACACAGGATGATCCTAATGATACTGGAACTAGAGCTCTGATACCAACTGTGACACCCCTAGTTTTAACATGGCTGCAGTCCAAGGTAAAACTAAGAATGTCAAACCTGTCACGCACTACACCGTGCAATAACATGTTTCACCATCACAATTACTATCTATCTAGTGGAATCAACAACAGGTATAAGTACAGAACATGTAATAGAGAATATACAAAAGGAGTACTAAACAATAGGTATTCAGAAGAATAATCATTTCTACTAATATAAATGGATAAGTCTCTAAAAAGGAAACATCTGATCTGATACAAATATCTCGACATAAGAAATCAATTGAATTGATATTAAGGCACATTGCCTTTACAAAACTAGAATAAATACTCAAATGTCTTATAAATACATCTATTGTGGAGTTCTGACATAAACTGCTAGTAGAAAGTATAGATAATAAGTAGAGTGACTCCATCAAGCTACGACTCCTTGTGCACCTAGCTCGTTACCTGAAAGTGGGGAAAAAACGAGCGTCAAAGCGTTATAGCGAGTAACATCTCAACTAACCCCAAGGAAAAAAGGGCTAGAAGGATAAGAAAATATCTGATAATACATATAGATAGCCAAACATCTACTGTGAAAATAAAATAGAGGTTTGATGTTTAGAAATTTACAACACAAGCATAGGTATGTCTCCCTTAGCTCAAATTGTAAATAGCTAAATATCAAATCCAAAAGCTATAACGTGGAGTAATAACTCCATCTCCAACTGAAATATCAATGACCTATCATATATCAAATATAGACTCAACTCATGGTCTGAAATGAATAAATGACCAAAATATGATCTACAATAGCTTAAAGTCAAACACGAGGACTGTAGTGGATTATAGTCCAACACGAGGACTTTGATGATTATAGTCCAACACGAGGACTTTAATAACTTATAGTCCAACATGAGGACTTTGATAGTTTATAGTTCAACACAAAGACTTGATAGCTTATCATCCAACACGAGGACTGTAACAGGAAAATAGTGTCAGAAATCATATATATACCGTTCACCCTCATGCTCCGGTGAATAAATCTAAAACTCATGTCTGTAATTAACTCATGTATACAAATCTCAGTATATATCAAACCCATATAACCCAGATATTATGCCAGCTACACAACTCGTACGTGAACAACAAAGCATGTACAAAAATAAGGCTCACGATCGACCGCCAACATCCGCGGTCGACCGCGCAGTAAGCAGAAGGGTTCTGCTCATCTACGCGCCCAGCGGTCGACCACCACGGTCGACTGCGCAAGAGACAAAAGCTTACTGCTTCTGTTATGCGTATGGTGGTCGATCGCCACGGTCGATCGCACAGGTTTTGAAATTCCTCTACAGGTTCTATCACGAGGGTTTTGATTCAAAAATTTGTGTACGATGATTATAACCACTATCAACCTTATACACATGATATATTACATCAAGAAACATGTGAGAAACAGATTAGTCACTATAGGCAAAGTGAAACATAATTAAACATACGTATTTTTTTCGAAACCTTTAAAAACAATTATTTTTCTTTCAAAACTCTAGTTAGAAACAATTTCAGATCCAGATCTGTATTAAGAAAAATCGTGAATGATCTTTATTAGCTGAAAACTTGTTCTTCTTGCAACATATTATATATAGATCAATCTTTGTACATAAAATAACACGTTAGGCTCACAAATCATATGAAAACTTCATTAGAAACAATTAGAAACATGGTTATAGGATTAGGCGAGATGAAACTCGCTAGAGGGGTGATGAACTACTCTTAGCAACGTTGTAAGACGTTCTCCTTCGCTGGAAATCGCTGGACCTCGCTCAAACTCCTCAAAATCCACCAAGAAACACCTAAAGAAAGAGCTAGGGTTTGCAAGAGGGAGGGAGGAGGTTGCTAGGGTTTTTCTCAGATGAAGAAGAGGCTCTCACGAATTACAACAATATATATGAGTCCACAAACCCGACCCAAAAACCCAAACTGACCCGAAAAAATAAAACTGGCAAAACTCTCAGCGGTCGACCGCCACGCTCGACCGCGCAAGAGACAGAGGCCTCCTGCCACTGCTACACACGCGGTAGTTGACCGTCAGATCGACCGCACATGTTTTCTCCCGTTTGTACATGTTGTGTGTGTGTGCTGATCTTGACACTTGATCTCTCTCATATAAAATACACTTGTTTGATCCTTAAACACTTGTTATCATATTCATCTATGATATAAACATATATTTCACAATAAGAATTCATTCACTGTATTTTATGGGGTTTTACTAGGCCTTTAGCTAAGCTACTTGATGATTATAAACTGACTGGCCTGAATTATGTGGATTGGAAAAGAAATTTATTTACTATCATTACCGTTGAAAATTTGTCAAAGAGGATGAACTTGCTAAACCTGGTCTTGATGCAACAGAATATGAGATTCTCGAGCATGACGAATGTGTTAAATATAATGAACTTGCAAAGTGCTATATTATGGCTTCCTTAGACCCTATTTTAAAAAAAATAGCATGAAGAAAAGAAGACTTACAAGGAGATCTTGGAAAGCCTTAAGGCTTTGAATGAAGAACATAATCATATTGCATGTTAAAATGGTATGAGTAGGCTAACGAACACCAAGATGGTTTAGTTCAGGCCGATGTTCATAAGATGATAGGGTACATAAATGAATTGGAGTCCTTGGGAGCCGAGCGGGTATTGAATCAAAAGTTGATGTAATTCTTGCTTCACTTTCTCCATCCTTTAATCATTTCAATGTCAATTTTAGCATTCAAGAATCAAATGTCACTTTGCTAGAACTAAGCAATATGTTGTAGAGGGTTGAGAATATTGTGAAGCAAGATAAAGGCATAGTGATGGTTATAGAAACTACTAGACGGTCTAGCTATAAGAACATAAAGTTTTCTTACAAGAAAAAGTCAGCAAAAGAAAAGAAAGTTTTTAAGAAAGAAAAGCATATCAGATTGGTGATGAATGCTTTTTCTATAATAAGAAATAGTAGTGAAAAAGGAATTGTAAAAGTTACCTTGCATCATGATGCAGGCATAAATGATATCCCAAAAGTTTCAAGTGTACAACTAATCAAGTTATAGTATAAAACGTTATCGATCCCATGAGGAAGGTGTTTGTAGGAGAAAATTAGATTATGTTCTTATGTTGTGTGTGTGACAATTAGGAGTGATGATAGATGTGATTGTGGAGAGATGGAGAGAATAAGAATGATTGTGTGTAAAAAAATAATATTGAGAGTGATAGATAAAGAATAAATAAAATCGTAAGGAAAGAAAGGAAAAATGAAGGAAATAAAAATCAATAAAATAAAAGAAAAGGAAAAATAAAGAAAGAAAAGAATGATGGTTCAATTAAAGATATGAAGAATCTAGAATTGAACCCATCTCAAAAGAAAAGATAATTCCCTAGAGGGTTCTAGCCTCAAGGTGAATCAAAGAATATGAAAATAAAAAGGATAATAAAAACTAATCCCAAGAGGGTTCTAGCCTCAAGGTTAATAGTATAAAAAATAAAATCTAACTACAAAATAAATTGTAAAAACTAAACTATAAAATAAATTGTAAGAATTAAATATGAGAAAATAAATCTACTCTATAAGAATGAAATAAATCTACTCGATAAGCAAAAAATAAATCTAAAGCAAGAGGGTTCTATCCTCTTGGCTATTTAAGTAAGAAAATAAAGGATAAAAATATCAACAAAGAGGAAATTTACCACCTAAGAGGGTTCTAGCCTCAAGATGAAAGCAAACCTCACTCTTGATCTTCATCGTCATCCCATCTTCATCTTCATCATCAAACAATGAGAAGAAAAGAAAAATGTGAAGAGGTGAAAAAATTCTTTTATTAATTGTAATAAAAAGTTACAAAATTGAAAGGTCTTCTCAGTTAAAAGTAACCCTCTTCTCTAAATGGAGTTACAAAATTTTGCACACCTCCAACCCCTCACTCTCTACCCCTGCGCAATTGGATCGAAATCTTATCCAAAACAATCCATTTTCAGCCTTCGATGCATAACAAAACGTCTGACATCGATGCTCCAATAAAAACTTTAACTTCATGGTTGGCTTCGTCTCGTCGAGATAGGCGATTTTCATATATTATATGTTAAATTCTGCTTTTCGAATTGGAAGATATCATCGATTCTTTACGGCCAACTATCTTGAATATAATTTCTCTTCATATTGGATTTTTTTTTCTTCGGCTTCTACAGGCTACTCGGCTTGATTCTAGGCATCAATAAAATATTACAAAATAAGAAAATTAGAGTCTTTTGGGAATTTATTTATTATTTCTTCATTAACCTGCAATTAAAGATAAAAACAAATATTAGTGGTATATTTATTCATATAAAATAGATAATAAGGATATAAAATTATAATAAAATATGATTATCACATCACTGAAGATTGATACATTTTCTGAAGGTATATCATCTTATTGCTTAGTAGAGACTAATGTAGTGAATTCTTCTTCTTATATATGGTGTGTGAATTCCAGCTCATTTTCATATATTTGCAGTTCCTCTTAGGGGTACAAGAGAAAGCAAAAACTTGAAGATGGAGAGATCATATTGACAGGAGGGACTGCAGCCTTAGTTTCAACATTATTTAATAAGAACTTACTTTTACATTTGAATAAAGGGCATATAATAGAACTGAAAGATCATTTTTATGTGCCATTATTTAGGAGAAATTTGATTTGTGTTTCTAAACTTGGTAAAAGTGGATATTCTATTTTATTTAGTGACAAATCTAGTATAAAGTTTGAAAATTCTATTTTTGCTCATTGGGAAGTTGGCAATGACACAGATTGTATATCAACTACCCTTAACTCTTATACAAATGTTATTAAAGCTGATATATCTCTTAAACGGAAGTTGGATCAAAGTAATCTAACTTTGACACACAATGTTGAGTCAAGTTAACTTTGCTCGGATCAATAGGTTGGTAAAGGACGATCCTTTAGATTTTTTTAAGTAGAAAAATTTTCAACTTATGAACATTATCTAAGGGAAAATGACTAAATTACCTTTTTCTACCAAACATGCTATAGCCAAAGGTACTCTTGATATGATATATTCTAATATATGTGGTCCTTTAAAAGTTAAAGAAAAACGTTGATATTCATATTTTGTAGCATTCACGGATGATGCATCCTGATATGGTTATATTTATTTAATGTATCATAAATCAAAATATTTTGAAAAATTTAAAGAATATAAAGCTGAAGTTGAAAAGAAAGTTGGTAGAAGTATTAAATCCATTCGATCTGAGTAAGGTGGGGAGTACCTATCTGAAGAGTTTAAGAGATTTATGATGAGAACCAAGAAAGAGAAAAATTAGTAACAAATTATTTATTGAGCAAAATTATAGGGATTTCAAATTAAACATTAAAATGTCATTATTGTAATAATTTAATAACAAATTATTTTAAACAAGAATCATGATTTGATATCATATAATTGTAGGAATTTTGAAATGTTGTTGTGATGTTTATTTGAACTTTAAATAATTTATTTGCATGACTAATGTGATTTTCTCTATTATTAAATTAGATTCCATATAGATAGTTATTATTTAGGTGAATTGATTCCCACAATAGTAGGGAATTCATATTGAAAAATCAGATCTAAATTTTGAATAATTAAAAAAATTGTAGAAGTCATAATATTTTTTTCACTAGAAATTCTAGTATAAATATCAAAACTTATCTAAGATATCAAAAAAATTACTAAAATATCAAATCTTAATTTAAAACTCTAACAAAGTTAGAGAATGACATGTGTTAATCGTTGAGATATCTAGATTTTGGTGAGCGGTTAGATGATGATGCCACTTTTCATTTTTATTTGTGAAAGATAAATATTATGTGTCATTATGCAATGCATTTGTAGTCCTTGAGTTTTGCTTTAATGTATACACAAGCATTATTCCCATGCTCACATGGTTGATTTAGTTTCCTCGAAGATTTAATTATCCTGATAAAGTTCTATTTGGATTATTGCTCCTTTTCAAAAGTAGATAACTTGAGCAGAAGTTTTTCTTTATAAAGGGGTTGTTTGGTTGGTTTACAAAAAACTTGAATCATATTTCATGACTTGAACCAATTTTGAAGGTTTTAGGGATAAATTGAGTTTTATGAAAAAAAAAAAGATTTGACAAAGCTATTCAAAGTGCCTTTTTACATAAATTGTCAAACCAATATAATATAAAAATGCAAACATTTTCCATCTTGAGATTTCCAAAGGTAAAGTGAAAAACATGGAAATCAATTTCATCCCTTTGCAATGCAAACCAAAAACCACAAGAGGAAATACAAAAAAAGGATGCAAATAAATTTCATATCAAAATTAAAATACAAATAAGATGCTTTAAGAAATAATCCCTCCTTTATAATATCCCTATTTTTTTAATTTTTAGAATTAAAAAAACCAAATAATATCTCACTCAGTATGTGTGTAGATAGTTTTCATTTCAAATTTTAAAATTCAACTCAGTCATGAAGAGACACGTTGTTTGTTTTTAGAGATGTAAAGTTATAATAACAAATCAAAAATTCTATGTTTACACAAAATGAGATTTAAACTATTTTCTTTCTCATCTCTACCCTCTTATGTAGTTCAATTTATTCTTCCTGTAATAGAATAGTAAATCCAATTAATTTTTTATAATGACTCGCTTGACTCTTCTGCCAATTTAGAAATTTAGTTCTCATCTTAATTTAATGATCAGGTATGTTACAAAAATAGTGACCACTAATCTATTCTTAATAAATATAAAATCTTCACATGTAACCACTACTAATACCTATCCTTTATTAAATAGTGAAATGTCAATAAATTTTCCCTATACCTTTGAAACTCTTACTAAAAACAACCCAAAGTTTTTAAATTAAGATAGCTAATTAATTTATGGTCAAACAACCAAAATATACCAATAAATTCTGAAAGAAAATACCTAATAAGTTTTATTTTGTCATATAATCCCCAATAACTTTGATAGAAAATCCCTAATAATGGTTGTTTATTATTTCCTAGGTTCTATATAAATTTAGATTTACCATGAGGTTGTTTGTAATTTCTTGATTTTAAAAGTAGTGATTTGTAATTTTTAGTTTTTGCAATGTTTAAATTTTAGGGTAGCTCTTCGTAATTTTTTTAATTTTATGCCTTTTTGCATTTTTTATATTTTAAGATGTTTTTCTTGTAATTTAAACTTTTAAGAGGGTTATTTGTAATTTCCATATTTACAGGAGATCTATTTGTTATTTTTGGATCTTTCAAGGGTTATCTATAACTTTTAGAACTAAAAAGGTGTTGGCTAGTAATTTTTATATTTTTGAAGGGGGTCATTGGTAGTTTCCTACTTTTAGATGGTTATTTATAATTTTTTTTATTTTCTAGGAGTTGTTTGTAGCTTATGGGTTAGTCTACAAACAAAAAATAATTCGAGAGATATATATTAATCTTAAGAGATAACTAATATTTCTTAGTGTATAATTATGTGCTATGCTTTATGGGGTTAAGTGCAAAAAATCAAAATATTTTTTCATTTTCTAAAATTTTAAAACTTATTGAGAATTTTAAAATATTTGTAGGGTAAACGACTAACCTTATTATAGGTTTAGTAAATTTTACCTTTAAAATCAAGAAGAGCCACATAGAAATTATTTTAAAAGTAAGGCAGAGAATTCATCATCATATTTTATTATAAATTTATACTCTCATTATCTATTTTATTTAACTAAATATTTTATGAATCAGGTATTTTCTCTTAATTTTCAAGAAAAAAAGAATTAATGAATAAAAGCTCAAAAGAACTAAATTGTCTCATTTTTGTATCACTTGCTAAAGCCTAATATCAATCCAAGATGAGGCCCATAAAATCCCAAGGAATCAAGAAAAAAAATTGAGTCAACAAGTCAACTAAGGAATCTATTTTGTTAGGGACCAATCGGTTTACCACCCGATTGGCCAATCAATTGGCCAACCGATTAGCTAACTGATAGACTAACCCAGTGGTTCATAATAAAAATAGTAAACTCCTGAGATTTATTTTTTAGAGTCTAAGGCTAATCCAAGAGCTCTTATTGATTGATGCATGTTATAAATAGGGGCAGAGGGTCAATGGTTTTGAGTGTGGAAAATTTATAAAAATTCCAAGGAGTGTTACTCTTAATTGAGAAGACCTTTTAAAATTATAGACTTTTATTTGTAATTAATAGAAAAAATCTTCACCTTTTGAATATTATTTTCTTCTTCTTTGTTGATGAAGATAAAGACGAAAATTTACTTTCAATGGGCCAACCCCTTGCAATATAAGTTTTTGTATTTTAGGATTTTATTTTATTTTTTATTTTAATGTTGATAGATTAGATTTATTTCATGTCATATAGAATAGATTTACTTTTATGTTCTTTCATTTTTGTTGTTTATTTTTTATGCATTATAGAACTTAATTTCTTGCATTTTTTTATAGTGTAGATTTACTTTTACATTTTTTAATTTTATTAGTTAAATTTTCATTATGCTCATAGTTTAGGTCTTTATTTTTCTTATTTTTGTAGTTAGCTTTATTTTATTTTTTTAATTTAGATCTTTTTCTTTTATGCTTTCTAGTCTAGATTTTATTTCCTTATTATTATTCTAGGAAATGAGTAGCTAAATCTAGTAAGAATTTTAGAATTATATGAAACCGGTTTGATTTTTTTTATGATTTGTGGATTGCTCTCTTTGTGTTTAAAATGATCATATTTAAGATAATCAACTAGAGAATTAATTAGTAAAAGAAGAATTTGATAATATGTGCTTACATTAAGTGGTTTTATAGGTTATACTTATGAATTCTAAAAAAACTCGACTTGAAATCAGATATGCGGAATACCTACCCTTATCCTATAAAAAAAGTCATAGTGATGAGAGACCTCTTCCTCCCCATTCCAGTAAAGCTTCCGCACATCTGTTGCCTTCCCTCCAACTATTATTATCTAGTTGTTACTCTTATCATGAATGAAAATTTATATGGATGATAATTGGCTACGTTATAGTTTCCTTAAGTGGTTTGATCGTCTTTGCTTAATAAATCTAAAGTAAAATGTGATAAAAAAGAATAGTTCATAAGTCCTAGATGAAATTAACTAGTAGCTTCAATTCTAGTTTTTTTACCTTCTCTACTTAATTTTTTCCATATTTTAATTATTTTGATTTACCTTATTTTGATTATTTTCTCTATTTTTGGTTTTGCTCTTTTTTTTCTTTATTTCTCATTCTTATTTACACTTTGTTTTATTTTATTTGTTCACTCTCTTTCTCCCCCTCTTGTTCTAATTTTTTATGTGTAAATAATCACACACTCTCTATTTATCTTTATCTTTGCTTTCACTTCTAGTTATCCACACATATTTTTAGGATTCAATTTAGGATTTTTCCTGTGCACAGTCCTCATGGGATCGACATTGTACTATACTATAACTTGATTGTACATTTGTAATCTTAGCCCTCTTTTCACAGCACATCAAATTTTTAGCGCTATTGCTAGGGAATGTGCTTGTAATTAGAATTTTTCTCTTTTGGTTCTTTGATTTGTGTATTTTTTTGTAAAAGACTAAACTTGAAGATTGAAGGTTTGCTTGAAAAGGTAAATCCTCTTTCTAATATTTTTTAATTCCACCCTCTTTTTTAGGTTTTCACATTAAAGAGAATTAGGAACTTACAAAACAATTTCTCTTGTCGACCTTAATAAAATCCATCATTTACTTAAAAAACTACTTATAAGATAATAGATTCAAACAAGAGTTCACTTTTTTAATAAATTCAAATAAGAGTTCTCTTTCTCATATTTATTTAATTGTTAACCCTAATTAAAAAATAAAAAGATTTTTCTACATCATTTTGTAGATGCTTTTAATTCTTAGGGTTGCATTTTATATAGTTAATAGAAATTCACCAAAGTGATTTAAGCATTTTGTTTTGGGCATTCACTTGAAAATTCCTTTAAGGGCCCCTAATCAAGATAAATTGAGGGATTTCAACACCCTTTCATTAGCCCATAAATCACTAATTTCTCACTATACAAACTCAAGCTTTTTAAAACTCACTAGACGTTGTCCCCTAGGGACGAGCCTATTAAGCAACACGAAATCCTTAAGTGACCTGGTTTAAGTTATACTTGAATCCGTTGTTCACTGAGGTAGGGTTTAGGGATTGCATAAAGTAATCCGTAATTAAAGAGATATTTAATTAGTCCTTGACCTCCCTCTAGTATCATCCTCACTTGGGTAATTGATCAAGTAAATTAATTTTCAAAACTAAAGAAATGGCAAATAACTAATCCACATATTCTTCAAGACATAAGTTACCCCACAAGTAATGCTATCCCATCTTGCATTAGGCTACCCGATGCCAATAGAGCTAATTTGAGCGTAGATCATACTTCATAAATATGCTTCTAAAATTCTTAAGAGATGAATTCGAAGATATTTACATTTTTAGATCTGAGTTTGAAGAAGTTTTATTTATGATTAAGATTAAAGAATTATCTAATAATGCAAGTAAGTTAGATTTATCTCATTTGCTCTTAAGGATAAAGCTAAGAAATGGCTATATGGTTTACCTATAAATTCTATATCAATTTGGGATGAATTTGTTATCGTTTAAAAAAAATTCTCAGTCTATGAGATGGTTAAGCTTAGAAATAGCACCTTAGTTTCCTTGGGTAGTTATTCTAGAAGTATTTTAATAGACTTAAGAATCACCTTAACCAATATCCTCACCATAGTCACGAAACCAAATAATCTATTAATGAGATTTTATGAAGAAAAATACGGATGAAGCTTGAGAATTTTTAGAGAGTATCAGAAAAACAACTAAAGTAGGAACATTGTGATGAAAATGTTTCATCAGTTCCTCTAACCAAATCTAGTGGTCTTTTGTTCGAATCAAACATAGCTTCTAAAGCAAAGACGACTAAAATCATGTGTAGGTTAAAAGCTTTAAAAACCTAAGAACGAGATCTAGCTCAAATCAATTAAGTTTCTACCTTAAGATGTCATAATTATATTTCTTTAGCCCATGTTTTAGAGAAATGTCCTCTCCCAGGTAATAATCAACAGCTGGAATAGATGAACGCTACATTCCAACCTAAAAATGATTCATTTTCTCTAACCTTCAATCTGGGTTAGAGAAATCACCCAAATTTACCATAGAATCAGGAAAACTTTAAAAATCAAAACTTCACTCCCATTTCAACTCAATAATTTCCTTGAGGAAGCATAGTTTTATTCATCTCAACAAACATTTTTCAACAACCTAATCTGCCTTATCCAAACCAGCCTCCTTATCATCAATATGTAAATCTTGTTCCTTCAGATTCTGATCATAATAAACATCTCAGTGTCTTAGAAAATGGTTTAGAGAATATGATTGAAGCTTCTATTCATGTTAACTTAGTCATCCAATATTGTGAATTGATTTATGTAGACAATCGGTCAAATGCTCAATTGAAACACTAAAGCCATAGTTAGGTTAGAAATCTAACATGGTCAACTAGCTAGTAGCATGAGTAAAAGAGAAAAAGAAATTTTTTTTAGTCAATTGGGGCCAATGCTAAGGACACTAGATCAAGTTCAAATCACCCAGCTCAAGTGAACGCAATTTATACCTTCCAGTCAAGTGTAGGCATTAAAAACTGCCTATATGTCCCGAATACAGTTCAAGATGACGTAGCAACGAATCATCGATACAACAAACTGGCAAATCGTTGAGAACAAGACAATGAGCCCGCACGCTCATTGGACAGCTCTAAGTGGCCAATATGCTCACCGGCCACCTCTAATTTAATGAAATGCATGAAGTGAATCGCGGAAGCACATAAGTCAACGAGGCAACGAAACGCGCGTAAAGGCAAAACAAGCACAAAACAAGGAGCTACAAACAGCTAAAACGTCAAAAAGACGAACGAAATAGGCCAGGAGGCTCGCATGAGTGCGAGCCACCAAATGATGGCTCGCACAGTTCTAAGCCACCATGGGCACTGCTGACTCACAAAAATTCCCAAAACACGGATTTTGATGTTTTGTTAGAATTCTTTCATCCCAGTATCTCCCCAGATGTTTTGAAGCTATTCTTAAGTGTGTCTGGACGGTTATCAACTGCAGATGATGTCAAAATACTTACTCATATCAGAAAACATGACAATAAAAGCCTATAAATAGAAGCCCAAGGTCTTCATTTGAGAGGATCTGAAATCAGAGGGTGAGGTGCTGTCAATTTAAATAGTAGACCACGGATTTCAGAGGAGAGTTGGCAGATCTTAGTGAACTTCATCATAAAAAGGAAGCCTTCGAAAGATCTGAGACTCTTTTTCCCTTTTTTCCTGCGGATCAAACTTAGTTTTGAACTCGAGAAGAGACACAATCTCTCTTGGTCGTGATTGTCACTTCTGCAACTGTTTCCTTCGTGAAACGAGAGCATCAATTACTATTGTCAACCAGATCAGATCCGCGGCGGTCCATGGACTAACGCGTCCCCGGCACAGGCGAAAGATCCCACGTAAACAGCAGGAGATAAACTACTGTTGTGTATTGTTTGATAAAATTATAATTTTTACCTTTTCATTGTGTAAGAAGATCTTATAAAAAGATCAACTTTTATTTTAATTTAAACTTATAATCGATAAACGGTGTAACATGTTTAATAACAATGAAAACATCAACTTTTGACGCAAACAAACTGGCGACCACAGTGGGAGTTAACAGCTTCTCTGTCGAAGCTGTCATGTCGCAACCACGGATCTGGATCCCAATTGACGAAGTGGTCGGGTACGAGTTCGGCTAATAAAATTTGAAGAGTATTTATCATCCTCTTCCTCCCGATCCTCCGCCCCTCACAAGCAGAGGAAGATTAAGGACCTCGTTACTGCTGCAATCTCACCTTGCAACGTCCCTCTGGCCTCCAACGAGGTCAAATCTGCAGATCTGGACTCCTCCTTAATCAAGGAGATAGCCGCTGGAGGCGCACCCACTTTATCAAATAGAGCTCGCCAAAGACAGTGCTAACGCCTCACGTGCCAATTCACCAAGGCTTTTGAGCTTATAGACGGGGCCGTTACAAAGCGGATCTAAAATTCAAGGAGCGTCGAGCGCCTCAATAGCGAGCAGACGGTCCCTCCTTCAAACTAGCAACGAATGAATGGATCCAAGTCAAAAGGACTCATTCAACTCTTGAGGAGAGCATCCAAAAGCATCCCGCACTCCTTTCGCATGCGTAGATTCTTGTGCAGAAGGCCCGAGAGGTGCAGAAGTAAGAGGTGGATAAGAAACTACCAAAACTACGCCAAGTTTGGAGGCCAAAGTCCAAAACGGCATCGAAAATAATTCGAACAGAGCCCGAAATTATCGAAAAACGACAATCACCATCTGCTGGCTCGTCCAAGGCCGAGCCACTAAATACTAGCTCGGCCAAGGCTAAGCCACCAAATGGTGGCTCGTGCTAAGTCCGAGCTAGCTCGGCTCTCTTTGCACTTGGTTCATCCCCCGCTATCTTTTTTAAGTCTTCGACAACCCCTGTTCCTATCTGGATGAATCATGCACCTCCGGTGGAGCCCCTCAGAAGGGTAGACTTATCTAGAGGTAAGAAATCAGTGGCAGATCGCCTGGATCTTTTGCCCAAGGATCAAGGCAAACTTTCGGTCGAACAGCGCTTAGGTCCGGTGACTGAACCCCGAGCAACTACTCGAGCTGGGGGTCGCACCCACCCTCGCAACAAGTTAGAGCCTTCCTATAATAGGAAAGCTCCTATAACTGACCGCCTCAGACTGCGAGTTATTGTCCAGGAGCCCGTTAAGGTCCCATGCTCACGAAGACATGGTTCCAAATGTGTGACTCTAGAGGATGCCAACAAGGTAGAAAATCCTTAGAAGGAATCGTGTTTGTCAGACGATGACGTTATACCTGAGAAGTCATGCCAACGCGTGATAGATTACTCCGGTCATCATACCGATGAGTTATACTATCTGGCTGGAGGTACGAACAGATCTCGAAAGAGAGATACGCGGGGGACGGACTTTCATTGTTCGTGCGCCAAACTAATCAGGATAGTATTATCAGCGTGTAGCTACCCTAAGACCACTCCACAGAGGGTCTCGGTATTCCAAACGCTTTCCTCTGAAGTGTTAAAGTCCAAGCCACAGCGTTTACACAAGAAACATTTAGTCGTTCAAGGTGACGAACTTCCTGAAGTCATAATTAATATGGCTGATAAGGGAAACTCGACTCGACCTTCTAGTTCTGACCCCCTCATATCGCATCATCTAACCCGGTTGCGATCAGGAACCATTAGATAAATGGATTATCAGAGGATGAATAGAGGACTATCCTTGAAGGATGAAGCATCAGATGCTTCTAACAATACGGTATCCAGCCTAGGACAATCCCACGAGGTATTTATGATCAAAATCGAGCAAATGGACAAAATCCTTGAAGACGCTCTGGCCAAGGAGAGAGAGAGAATTTTAAATTTGAAATGGAAATGACTATGTAGCAGATGAGGAAAATGCATGACCAACAGATTCGGGCTTTGTCTAACCAGATCAGCGAATCCAATCATCATAACAATGCCTACCGAGCAGGTGGCAATTCAGACATGGACGAACAACTCAATGCTGATAACCCTCCCATTGACCAAAACATTAGGGGTGGCCCCATTGAAGACAACAACGCTGGGGGTGGTCCCACCGAAGATGGTAATGTCAGAGGTGGCTGCATTGTTCCTCTCAGAAATTGTCCAAAGCATGATACAGACGAGGACAAAAAGATGAAAGACCTCGAGAGAAAAATCAATGCTCTGATGTCTACTCGAGAGGTGAAGAAGACCAGTATTCTGTGTCCTTACCCGAGAGAGTAGGAGTCGATCCCGTAACCAGTGAAGTTTAACCTGATCAACTTCACACCGTTCGACGGGAAGGGCTCACTCAATCAACATCTGATCTACTTTAAGTCCCACTTGGGCATGATTTTTGGTAATGAAACCTTGATGGTTCGGTCATTCGTGGGCACCCTTCGTGGGGCTGCCTTCGATTGATACCACCGTCTCAAGCCTGGAAGCGTCAACAGCTGGGATGATATGAAAAGCTTATTTCTCGACAATTTCTTTGATGATGACACTGAGGTATTAATCAGGACGCTCTTTGAGGATAAATAGAAAGACGAAGAGCTGGTCGACGATTTCGTCAAGCGCTTCCGAAACAAGACGATGAATTGCCGAGATCCAGTCACAGAGGACTTCATCCTCTAAACCTGTCATAACAACCTGTCCATTGAAATCTTAGAAGTTATGGGAGTAGTACCGTCTAAGACTTAGAAAGAGTTGAAGGTGCGTGGAGAGCAGTTCGAACGCTTCTTCAAAAGGAAGAAAACCGAGAGAAGCCAACCAATGGCTAACCCTCCGAATTCAAGCTTCACCTCCCATGGCAAGGGGAAGACACCTGTAGTAGCTGTTAATGTTAATCAGACGTCACAACAGTAACCTTAAAGATAGCAAAAGACTTCAGATCCGAGACTCCAAAAAGAGTACTCCTTCAAGAACAAAGACGTTCCGGCTATTTTTGAGTCCCTTCTTGAAAACAACAAGATCAAACTGCCACCTATCATAAATCAGGAGGAAGCTAATAATACTTCAGATCCAAAGTACTGTGCGTACCATAGGAGGATCCTTCATCCCACCAAGGCTTACTTCACTCTTAAACATAGCATCCAAGTCTTAGTTGAGGTCGACGTCATAATGCTGGAATAAGCCAAATGAGAACTCTACACTCCGAAGAGTATATGAGTATAAACTACTTCTCTCTGACTCCAAAGAGTATACGAGTATAAACTGCTTCTCAGCCCTCCAACAGGTGCATGAAGATAAACTGTTCCCTACATACTCCAACAGGTATACGAGTCATAACTATTTCTTAATTTTAACAGGAAGTTTAAGGATAACTCAATCGTTCAGCTGAATACAAAGTATTCCTCATTAGACCCCATTTTGTAAGGAAAGCTGGGGGTGGATAGCCCATGTAACGGGAAGTTCTTGGAGAGTGCCATGCCTGATATTCTTAAGGATAACCCGGTCACTATAAAGGGGGATAAATGAGAAACTCACACTCGGACTCTGAATGTTTTCAACGATGAAATGTATCTCATTATCGGGATCAATTTCACCAACTTTCAAGCACTCTTTTGCTGAGATAAGATTTGATTACTTTGTTGGATCAATCTGTTAGACCCTAGAGGGGGGGTGATTAGGGTCTTATGCTAATCTAATCCGATTTTATTCCAATTAAAATTAATTAATAAGTTATCCTAACAAGTATGAAATACAACAATATATATGAGCTAGGATAAGTAATATAAACAACAAGATATATCCTAACAAAGAGATATAGGCAATGTATGTGCAAGGATATATAAACAACACAAGGGTAAACAATATGAAACAAGATAGAGGATGATATGAATAATGAGACAATGGCGATATGAGCAATGAACACAAATATAAATAAATGCCAAAGCACACTCAAACACAATCAAATGATCACGGAGTTCGGACCTTCCATCCTACGTCTCCGCTCCCCACTCCCGGGGAGAAATCCACTATCACAACCGGGTTTTCTACGCTGACCCGAATAACGTTTACACCTCACAGTATCGGTTTTCAACGCTCACCGATCAACGTATATAATCACTCACAATATCAGTTTTCAATGCTCACCGATCAACGTCACTCCTCACATTCGGTTTTCTAGTTCACCGAAAACTTCACAACAACACACTCGGTTTTCTAGCTCACCTAAAACCTAACAACACTCTCAATGTAACAATAAACGATTTGTTCTCTCAACAAGGGGAGAACTCAATTAAGCACAAGTCAATGTTACAATCTCTCACAACCCTAATATACTATGTATGCAAATACAATAAGCTCAAGTGGGTGTGTGTAACAATGAGATAAATCAAATCTAAACTTAATATAAAACTAGCTTTACTAGAAATGATAATCAACAAATAATTATAAATAAAAGCTAGAGTTGAGTTTAGGAAAACTTCTCTAGATGACAAGAGAGAGATGGATTAAATGCCCAAAATACAATTAATAATCTCCTCAAGCTCTTGTAAAACTTTCTTCATAAACCAAACCCTTAAACAAGCTTAAAACAAGCTTAAACTCTTTTTAAAACCCTTGTTTAAAAACTTCTTGGATGCTTGTTGAGAACTGAGATCAAAGGGGTATTTATAGACTCCCAAAAACCTCAGCCAAAACCTCAGCAAAAGACAAAAATCCCCTCTCGATTCATTCCATGAACAAGAGGTCCACTTTTAAATCGAGCGATCAAACATTCTTACAGTTAGGATTGTTTCAAACCTCCCACTCGGTCAAACCTTCCTACAGTTAGGGCCAAAGCCAAAATCCCCTCTCGATTCCTTCCATAAACGAGAGGTCCACTTTTAAATCGAGTGATCAAACCTTCCTACAGTTAGGGTCACCTCGAACTCCCACTTGGTCAAACCTTCCTACACTTAGGGCCAGAACCACAATTCACTCCCAATAGATGAAAAACTCACCTTTAGTTCGTTAATCAAACCTTTTGACAGTTAGGATTATCCGAATCTTTTCGATTCTCGGAGTGGAGATCCCACTCTTAGGTTCACCTTCCTGGATTCTTGAAGTGGAGATCCCACTTTGAGTTTTCTTTGTAACTGGAGATAGAATATAAAATTCTTTCTCTTCAGTTTTGGGAGATAGAATATAAAATTCTTTCTTTTCCACATCGGGTTTATCTTTACCCTAAAAGAAGACTAGGAAATAGAATATAAAATTCATCCTCTTCAACATCGGGTTCGTGTAAAACCCTAAAAATTTGAATATTCTGTGATAAATAATAATAAATATATTATATATTTATAAATAATATATTATGATGTTTAAGTATGCCAAGAATTAATTTGAGATTAATTCAATGTATATGTATATATATAAGAGCAAATGCACAAATCATGCTCGATGTATAAATCTGGAAATTTATGACTAATAGAGAGATTTTATATTTTACACACTAATACATTGTGAAAATGGAAAAACTTATAAGACTAAAGTTGTAGATATCTTCAGTAGCTTTCCAAAAAATCTTTAATCACCTCATTCCGAGTTCGGTTATGAAGGTTACAGCCAAAATACCAAAGAGTATGTTTCTAGTCAGACTGGGTTTTCCAGTTTCGGGTTTTATGCTGTAGTTTTTCAGGTTTGCTATCATATATACACATGTTTAAACATGAAAAATACCTCTTTTCTCTTGTGTTCCAAACCCTAGCAGCCCCACTCCTCTTCTCTCAAACCCTAGCACTAAACTTGTGTTCTCAGGGAAGTTTCATGAGGCGAAAGCGAGGAGAAGGCGAGATTTACGGCGTTTGGCATCAAGGGATCTTTCTCACATGTTTTTTGTTAGGTCATTGTGACGCCTCTATTTTCACTCATGGCTGCAGTCCAAGGTGAACCCAGAAATGTCAAACCTGCTATGCACCCACACTGTGCAACAATAAGTTTCACCAATCATAATAATATCCTCTAGTGGGGTCAAATAAAAGCGTAGGTACAAAACAGGCAAAGAAGTAGAACAATAATAATAGACATAATAAAGAGGATGATATCTCATAAATAAGGTCATGTCTCAACTGAAAATAAACTAAAATACATTTGGAGTCTGCAATAACATACGATGTCTCAACATGAGTCAAAACGGAAAGTCGAACTAAGGCACATTGCCTTTACATAATGAAACTAAACTCTAAGTCTGAATAAAATTTAAAACTACAGTGGAGCCTCTAATAAATCTCTCAGGATGACGACTATGCAAGAACTTCATCATCCTGCGGCTCTCCGGAACTCCGAGCAACCTGAAAGGGTATTTTTAAAAGAAAAAGAAACAACAACAAGAGCGTCAGAGCACTACAACAAGATTACCCCCATCCGCCCCCAGGGGAAGGGCTGCTAGGATGGAGTGGAGGCTCCATCTATTAAGCATAGTCTACCTATATCATTTTCCTCGTATCTAGCGGAATTAATATTCAGACACCTACAAAACGAGACGTAGTACGTCGAGCGAAATAATCCAAACAAGGAAACCCTCATGTATATACCATATGTTCCGAATCGTAAACATCTAAACATTAATACCGAAATAAGAATAAATAATTTAATGAAACCAATAATTAGAGATCCATAACACGAGACTGGTACATCGAGCAAAATAATCCAAACAAGAAAACCCTCATGTATATACCATAAGTCTTAAGTTGTGAATCTCTAATCATTGATCCCAACTAAGAAGTACAAAAAAGACAGTAAAAAAAATAAGATATCAACACATCGTATTAATACCAAAATAAGAATAAACAATCTAATGAAACCAATAATTAGAGATCCATAACACGAGACTGGTACGTCAAGCGAAATAATCCAAACAAGGAAACCCTCATGTATATACCATAAGTCTCAAGTTATGAATCTCTAATCATTGATCCCAACTAAGAAGTAAAAAAAAGACAGTAAAAGAAATAAGATATCAACACATCGTATTTATAATATCTTCCACAATCACTGGAGAGATAGAATAAAATACCAACACATAATTTTGTATACTTTCAGAAGTAACGTATCTTAGTTATATAGTTCACTGATAGGTCGTATTTATAATCGGTATCTGTCATACTTAGGCTATCAAGTAATTGTCTCAGTGTGACGGACTACCCTATAGGTATCCTGAACTGTGTACACGGCTCATTAGTCTCATCGCGATCTCAGTGCATAACATGAGTGTAGGACGGACTACCAAATAGGTATCTTAGAAATACGGCTCATGAGCCTAATCGCATCCTAGTGCGGGACGGACGGCTAGATCATGCCTCCTAAAATCCGATTCAATGGCCTATACATGTGGAATATCGACGCACTACCTCATGTAGCTTATCAACAATATCCACCTCATATAAATCTTTGTATCTCAGGTATGTCGACGCACTATCCCATATAGTACTAAGCTATGCTTATAAACAACATTCAGCTCATGTATAAACCATGTATATTTGGTATGTCGACGTACTATCCCATATAGTACTGAGCTGTGCTCATCAACGACATCCAATATATATATGAACTATATCTAATTCAAATATGATCAAATAAAAATTCATCATAATCTCCTTGGGATTCTTAAATGTATAACATAACATATTCATGACTATACGTATAACATCAAGCGGCTCAAAACATTGCGAACGTACCTCAAAACGGCGCAACACAACTTTACAAAACGAGCAGGAAAAACAGACATGACATCTGTTAGTAAAACGATCATATCTAGGAAAACTATTTTTACAAATGGTTTTTGTTTTGAAAACTAGATTCACACATCTTTCAGATGACCTAAGTTTGGTTCAGTTTGGAGTTCATTTGTTATCCCACATTTTTAGTTAAACATTATATAGTGCAGCCATTTTTCTATAGGACATGTTGTTAGTAAAAAGATCATATCTTTTTCTATACAAATGATTTTTAAGATTTGTCTTCTGTTTTAGAAACTAGATACATATATCTTTCATTTGGCACTAGTTTTGTTAAATTTGGAGTTTATTTTCTATTTTTAAATCTCAGTTAAACATGATATAATTGTTGTAGTTTTCTGCAAAAAATATTTATTTAGTACATCACTTAAATTTCTCATATATAAATGAAATTATGAAAAACCCTAATGATCATTATCATGATACTATCATAAACAGCAAGAAAAAATTACTAATGTAGCATTGGTTTATGTTTTAACATCAAAAATTTAAATTTTATCACATCATGTTAAGATTCAAGCATGAAAACACATATTCAACATCATATTAAACATCTAACTAGTTATTTAACTATGGGGAAGGGTTTGGGTGAATATAATCTTGCCTTAGATGTTTTTCTAAGCCTCTGAAATAATTAGCAACCAAAAAGAAGTGCAACCAAGCCATTTTGCCCTTGCTACACGTTGATGATCTCGCCCTCGTGTCGATATTTGCTTCACAAAACTCTCAAAATTCTCAACTTTAGGGCTAGGGATTTAGAGAGAGGAAGAGGGGCTACTAGGATTTGAAACTCTGATGTAAGGATGTTAATTTTTATGAAAACATATGTTCATATATATATGCAAACCCGAAATAAACCCGTTTGACCCGAACCAGGAATCCTAATCTGACTAGGAAAATGGCCTTCGGTATTTTGGCCATAACTTTCACGTCTGACCTCGGAATGAGGTGATCTAAGAGTTGTTGGAAATATATTGAAGATACCTAAAATGTTTGTCTTTTAAGGTTTTCCAAATTCCAAATATATCTATGAGAAAAAATATAAAATCTCTTCGCTGGTCATAAAATTCCAAATTTATACATCGAGCATGAATTGTGCATTTGCTCTTATATATATACATATATACATTGAATTGATCTCAAACCAATTCCTAGAATACTCAAACATCATAATATGTTATTTATAAATATATAATATATTTATTATTATTTATCATAAAATATTCAAAAAAAATTTGGCGTTTTACATTCGCCCCCCCTTAAAAGAATTTCGTCCTCGAAATTCAGAAATCATACTTAAGCAAATAATAATACTAGAAAAGCACATAGAGGGTCTAATTTAACCCACAAACATAAACATCTCACAATATTTACTCTTGATAAGCATATAGGGATATTTATATTTAACAATCCAGGATGACTATATTCCCACTCAACCCTTAATCGAATGGAACTAGTACTTCGGACGAAAAATCCAAACAAGGAACCCTCTATATATATACCATGTGCTCCAAAAGATTAAGAATTAAGCGGAAATATCCTCATTCTAGCGTTAAATCTAAATATAACCATACAAATAATCGCACACATAAATCAATCCACTTCCTCAATAGGTGCAGGAAGTCGCGCGACATAACATATTTGCGCTCCCAAAAATCATCTTCGATATCTACACTTAACCATCTAAAATGTAAATACCCCTACTTAACACCTAACTAAATGGAACAAGTACATCAAGCGAAAAATCCAAACAAGGAACCCCTTATATATATATCATATATTCCAAGTACTTAGGAGATAAGTGGTAATACTCTCATTTTAGTGTTAAGTATAAACATCGCCATACATGCAACCATAAGCCATAAACAAGTCATACAAAAATTTAATTTACTAGATCAAACAGGTGTGGATAGTCGCGATGTATACCCTCCTCGCGCTCCCAAGAACCTCCTCAACTCCTTTCCGGTTTTGCTAAATTGTCACAAAGGGAAAACATCTTATTTCTAAATTTCTTGTCTTCTCTAGTAAGCATACAAACATGGATTTCAATCGTAGTCAGATCATTATAAAGCTAAATCTTCAGTGCGTTCATCATTCTCTACTGCTCTACATCATGAAAGTGCTTCCTAAGCATAGAAACATGAAATGCATTGTGTATACTAGACATCGATGCTGGAAGATCTAGTTTGTATGACACAGCTTCATTGCTCTCCAAAATCTGATACGGTCCAATGTATCTCGGTGTAAGCTTTTTCTATCTCTCGAATTGCTCAACACCTTTCACATGCGATACCTTCAGCCTAACCAAATCTCCAATCTGAAACTCCAAGGGTTTTCATCTCTTATTAGCATAGCTCTTTTGCCGACTCTAAATGGCTAGAATCCGATCTCTGGTCAATGTTACTTCCTCAGTAATCTATCTCATAAGCTCTGACCCAAGTATTAAACTCTTCTCCGGCTCTACCCAACATATAGGCGATCTGTAAGGCCTCTCGTATGATACTTCATACGGGGTCATACCGATTGTCACTTGATACTTATTGTTCTAAACTAACTCTATCAATGAAATATGACCCTCCCAGCTACCTTGAAAATCAAATAACACAAGCCCATAATTTATTTTCCAACATCTGATTTACTCTCTCCGTCTGACAATCTGTCTCAATTTGATACTGTCGTATCTGGAGCTCCGCGAAGTTGAATAGTCTTCTGAATAAATATCCTCCCTGGAATAAAATGTGCCGACTTTATCAGTCTATCAACTATCACCCCAAACCGAATCATTCTCTTTCTTCGACTTTGACAATCCTATAATAAAGTCTATAGAAATGTTCGCCCACTTCTACTCCGAAATGGGTAAAGGGTGATGTGTTCCTGTCGGTCTCTGATGTTCCTCCTTTACTCACTGACAGGTAAGATACTTAGCTACATACTCTGAAATCTTCCTACGCATATCACTCCATCCAAGAATGTCTCTTTAGGTCCTTTTACATCTTAGGGGTCTCTGGATGCACTGTGTACCGAGTACGATGTGCTTCATCTAGCGACTCCCTCTTAAGCTCTGCATTGGCTGGTATAACCAACCTGTCCTTTATCTGTAGACTTCCATCTGCTCTAACGGTCCAATCAGTTTTAGGCTCTTTGGAAATTTCCTCCTTTTGGATCTGAATTCAATAGTTTTCTAACTGAGTTCTGACAACTCTGACACTCCAAGCTAGCTGCACTGACACAGCTCCCTACAATGCACTAGTTCTACCAATCTCATGTCTAAAATCACACTGGCTAAGGGTGAGAATATCTCAATACAACGAGCACCACTAAGCCGAAACCCGATGTTGACGTTTCTTACTCAAGTCATCTGCTACAAAATTTTCCTTCCCCAGATGATACTGAATCGCGGACTCGTAGTCCTTGATAAACTCAATTCACCTCCTTTATCTCTGGTTGAGTTCCTTCTGAGAGAAAAGATACTTAAGAGTCTGTGAATAATTCAAACTGTACTTCATATAAGTAAAGTCTCCATGACTTCAGTACAAATACCACTGCTGCTAACTCTAAGTTATAAGTGGAAATAGATCTGCTCATGTACTCTCAATTGCTGCGAGACATATGTTACTACTCTCTAAGTCTGCATCAAAACGTATCCTAACTCTACCAATGATGTATTTGTGTAGACCACAAATGTCCTGTCATTGCTCGGAATAGTTAAAACTGGCGCTATAGACAATTTAGCCTTCAAGGTATCAAAGGCCTTCTGGTACTCCATGCTCTAAATAAACTATACACCCTTCTTCGTAAGGCGTGTATGTGGTGTTGAAATCTTCGAAAAGTCCTAGATAAACTTCCAATAATAGCCGGCTAAACCCAAAAAGCTATGAATCTTTATCTCCGTCTTCGGCGGATTCCAAATCAAGAACTGCTGAAATCTTAGCCGGATCTATTGCTATGCCCTTTCTGCTGATGACGTGACCAAGAAATCTGATTTCTGAAAGTCAAAACTCACATTCGATGAACTTGACATATAACTGATGCTCCTGTAGAGTCTGCAAAGCTAACCGGAGATGCTGCTCGTGCTCTACCTCCGATCTCGAATAAATGAGGATGTCGTCGATAAAAACTATCACGAACTAATCCAAGAAGGTACGGAAAATCCGGTTCATCAAATCCATAAATACAGCGGGTGCATTGGTCAACCCAAATCGTATGACCAGAAACTCAAAAGATTCATATCAAATCAGAAAAACACAGCTTTAGGAAAATCCCTCTCCCGAACTCGCAACTACAATTACCCAAAACGAAGATCAGCCTTTGAGAAACGTGCGCTTCGCGCAGCTGATCGAACAAGTCATAAATCCTAGGTAATGGGTACCTATTCCGGATAGTGACCTTGTACAACTCTTTATAATCAATACACAAACACATACTGCTGTCCTTCTTCTTCACGAAGAGAACTGGCACTCCCCACGGAGAATGACTCCGATGAATAAAACCCTGAGCTAATAACTCGTCCAACTGGATCTGAAGCTCCCTCATCTCAGCTGGTGCCATGCGATAGGGTGCGCGGGATATCGGGGCTGTGCCTAGCTGCAACTAAATACAGAACTCAACCTCTCACACAGGAGGTAATCCAGGTATGTCCTGAAAGACATCCTGATACTCTGAGACAACTCTAGTCTCCACTAAATCAATACCCTAATCCCATCGCATCACCTCCTCAATGTACGCCAGAAATGACTCCGCAAAACGGTTTCCCTGGGAGGTTGCTACAATCATCTCGGACCCATCGAACGCTCGCAAATTGACCGTCTACGTAAAGCAGTCAATACTATCATGGTAGGAAGATAACCAATCCGTACCAAAAATTTGACATCGACAACACGATCAACTTGATGTCTAACTCAGACTCATCTAGTTTGATGACACATCTCCTACAGATGGAAGGGACACCCCCTAGAGGGGTAGGCACTGACAATGGAAAATCTAAGGAATGCCACAAGCTGACACCCATCAATAAAGGTACGAAGGATAAGAGAGAAACGAATTTCATAAATCAAACTAGATCCGAACTGAAAATGAAATCACGAATAAAGCTCTGCTCGTACCCTGATCATGCGGTACAGCTGAATAGACTTTGCTGGATAGTGCAAATCTCCTGGATAATGCAAATCTGGCCTGCTAGCCCCTAAATCTTCGGATTAACAAGTAGTACTTCTATTTCTTCACTGCTGGCCAAAATTACGACTCTGAGAATGCCGACTGTGACCTTTATCATGCTAGCTTCCTATTGTGAACTGCTACAAGTTTTTTTTGCTATTTGTTCGACCTTGTTGTGATTGTAACATGTTTCTCCGAATCTCTGCGCTACTCCGGCGCTCTCTAATCACATTGTGAACCTTTCTTATCTTGTCCTTGTTGCTGGGGTAAAATCATTCTCCCGTTGTTAGGTTTGTCTAGATTTCCGTAATGGTTCTCCTGCCATTGTCATTGTCACTATTCTGGATTTTGATTTCTTCCTTCACTATGGGTATATCTCCCTGCTTCACTTAGACTAGCGCTAATTGTTTGGTGAAGAAATGACCTAAATTCTCCCAAATAGGTGATAATTGTTATCTCATCAAAAAAAAATCTGGATGTTGTTGCTATCCTCCAGCAATGGTCCTCAATGCTGAATATATATTTGACTTTTACTTGGTTCCTAGCTAATGTTCAAGAAACTTTCATATACTCTTTCCCTTATAGGTTGCAACTGAAACTGGTGTGCCTTGAAATTTTGTTGCTCATATTGTCTGATATTTTTCTTATCCTTTCAGAGTTAAATCTCCTGCTCTGCGGCTCTATCAACAACTGATTGTGGTGGTGGTGTACTCATTAGTATTTCATCTTTACTTCCACGACGGGTACAATCGGTGGTGAATCTCTTGAAAGTGGTATTGCTGACGGAAACGGATACACTTCTTGCTCCTCAATTGTTGTAAGATCTTGCTGCTAACGACGCCATGAAGTCGATCAAATACTGTGGAGCCTGCTGTGGTTCGGCTCTGCATGCCCAGCTCTCCAGGTACGAGTTTTACCTCGACAACATCCTCGTTTCGATATTTATAATATCAAAAGGAGAGCTTAATTTTCACAGTAAGTGAGATAGCAAAAATACATATATATAACGTATCACAATACAAATTCATAACACATAGTATTCACGTAAATACCTTCAATCAACATAAAACAGTTGTCATAAAAAAAAATTCTCATTTTTTGAGATATATGCATATATCGTCCTCACTCATACTAGGAAATCCTTACGGACTCTATACATGAATCCTAAAAAACTCTATCCTAGCTCCACAACTCGACACAGGATGATCCTAAGGATACTAGAACTAGAGCTCTGATACCAACTGTGACGCCCCTGTTTTCACTCATGGCTGCAGTCCAAGGTGAACCTAGAGATGTCAAACCTGTCATGCACCCACACTGTGCAACAATAATTTTTACCAATCACAGTAATATCCTCTAGTGGGGTCAAATAAAAGCGTAGGTACAAAACAGGCAAAGAAGTAGAAAAATAATAATAGACATGATAAAGAGGATGATATCTTATAAATAAGGTCATGTCTCAACTGAAAATAAACTGAAATACATTTGGACTCTGCAATAACATACGATGTCTCAACATGAATCAAAACGGAAAGTCGAACTAAGGCACATTGCCTTTACAAAATAAAACTAAACTCTAAGTCTGAATAAAATTTAAAACTACAGTGGAGCCTCTAATAAATCTCTTGGGACGGCGACTATGTAAGAACTCTTGAAAGTACCCTAATGCCGCTAGGAAGGAACCCTAGAGGGGGGTGAATAGGGTTTATGCTAATCTAATCCGATTTATGCCAATTTAAAACTTATTAACAAATATATCCTAGCAAAAGAGATTTGA
>BQKN01000039.1:462642-479062 GCA_022839385.1 Asparagus kiusianus
ATATAAAATGTTGTTATGAAGTCTATAACCTAGAAAAACAATATTTTCATAAAATTGCATATTCTATGCAATATCTTCAAAAACACAATAGAGTATGAAACATATGATTATGTATATGAAAATATATTTGTTTCATATCTAAGTAGATAAACCAAATCACAATAATAAATATGAAATGTGTACTTTCATATTTACAAACATGAAAACCAAAACTTGTGTTGTATATATATGTGACTACATATATATACAAGGAAACCAATAAAATGTGTGTGTGTATCATATTGAGCTTAGAGTATCTAACACACATAATATAAAAACCTAAACTAAATATACCCAAGCTTGTGATCTTCAACGAAGCTCTATCTTGGTATACATGGATGAAGCTTGACTTGGATCTTTAACATGAATTGCAAGGCTTCAACCACTACTCCGCCAACCTCCATTGGATATGATCGTGAATGCGCAATTCCATCCATCCTCCAACTCATTGTTTGTCTAGAATACCTAATAAGAAACATAAACACTAGACAAGCAATATTAGAAATTGTTTGTAATCATCAAAACAAGATTAGAAGATGTAGGCTCATAACATGAGACCTAACAACTCTGTCATCCTGCGGCTCTCCGGAACTCCGAGCTACCTGATAGGGTATTTTTAAAAGAAAAAGAAACAACAACAAGAGCGTCAGAGCGCTACAGCAAGATTACCCCCATCCGCCCCCAGGAGAAGGGTTGCTAGGATGGAGTGGAGGCTTTATCTATTAAGTATAGTCTACCTATATCATTTTCCCCGTATCTAGCGGAATTAGTATTCAGACACCTACAAAACGAGACGTAGTACGTCGAGCGAAATAATCCAAATAAGGAAACCCTCATGTATATACCATATGTCCCGAATTGTAAATATCTAAACATTAATACTGAAATAAGAATAAACAATCTAATGAAACCAATAATTAGAGATCCATAACACGAGATTGGTACGTCGAGCGAAATAATCCAAACAAGGAAATCCTCATGTATATACCATAAGTCTCAAGTTGTGAATCTCTAATCATTGATCCCAACTAAGAAGTAAAAAAAGAAAGTAAAAGAAATAAGATATCAACACATCGTATTTATAATATCTTCCACAATCACTGGAGAGATAGAATAAAATACAAACACATAATTTTGTATACTTTCAGAAGTAACGTATCTCAGTTATATAGTTCATTGATAGGTCGTATTTATAATCGGAATCTGTCATACTTAGGCTATCAAGTAATTATCTCAGTGCGACGGACTACCCTATAGGTATCCTGAACTGTGTACACGGCTCATTAGTCTCATCACGATCTCAGTGCATAACATGAGTGCGGGACGGACTACCAAATACGCATCCTAGAAATACGGCTCACGAGCCTCATCGTACCCTAGTATGGGACGGATGGCTAGATCAAGCCTCCTAAAATTCGACTCAAGGGCCTGTACATGTGGAATATCGACGCACTACCTCATGTAGCACTGAACTGAGCTCATCAACAATATCCGCCTCATATAAATCTTTGTATCCCATGTATGTCGATGCACTATCCCATATAGTACTAAGCTATGCTCATCAACAACATTCAGCTCATGTATAAACCATGTATATTTGGTATGTCGACGTACTATCCCATATAGTACTGAGCTGTGCTCATCAACGACATCCAACATGTATATGAACTATATCTAATTCAAATATGATCGAATCAAAATTCATCATAATCCCCTTGAGATTCTTAAATGTATAACATAACATATTCATGACTATACGTATAATATCAAGCGGCTCAAAACTCCGCGAACGCACCTCAAAATGGCGCAACACATCTCCACAAAACGAGTAGGACAAACAGACGTGACATCTATTAGTAAAATAAGCATATCTTTCCCTAGGAAAACTATTTTTACAAACGGTTTTCTGTTTTGTAAAATAGATTCACACATCTTTTAGATGACATAAGTTTGGTTCAGTTTGGAGTTTATTTGTTATCCCAAATCTTTAGTTAAACATTATATATGTGTAGCCGTTTTGCTACAGGACATGTTATTAGCAAAAAGATCATATCTTTCTCTATACAAATGATTTTTAAGATTTGTCTTCTAGTTTAGAAACTAGATACATATATCTTTCATTTAGCATTGATTTAGTTAAATTTGGAGTTTATTTTCTATTTCAAAATCTTGGTTAAACATGATACAATTACTATCGTTTTCTGTAGAAAATATTTATTTAGTACATCACTTAAATTTCTCATATATAAATGAAATTATAAAAAATCCTAATGATCATGATCATGATACTATCATAAATAGCAAGATAAAAATTACTAATCTAGCATTGTTTTATATTTTAACATCAAAAATTTAAATTTTATCACATCATGTTAAGATTCAAGCATGAAAACACATATTCAACATCATATTAAACATCTAACTAGTTATTTAACTATGGGGAAGGGTTTGGGTGAAGGTAATCTTGTCTTAGACGTTGTTCTAAGCCTCTGAAATAATCAGCAACCAAAAAGAAGTGCAACCAAGCCGTTTTGCCCTTGATACACGTTGATGATCTCACCCTCGTGTCGATATTTGCTTCACAAAGCTCTCAAAATTCTCAACTTTAGGGCTAGGGATTTAGAGAGAGGAAGAGGAGCTGCTAGGGTTTGAAACTCTGATGTAAGAATATTAATTTTCGTAAAAACACATGTTTATATATATGCAAATACGAAATAAACCCGTTTGACCCGAACCAGAAATCCTAATCTGACTAGGAAAATAACCTTCGGTATTTTGACCATAACTTTCATATATGACCACAGAATGAGGTAATCTAAGACTTGTTGGAAAGATCTTGAAGATACCTATAACTTTTATCTTTTAAGGTTTTACAAATTCCAACTACATCTATAAGAAAAAATATAAAATCTTTTCACTAGTCAAAAATTTCCAGATTTATACATCGAGCATAAATTGTGCATTTGCTCCTATATATATACATATATACATTGAATTGATCTCAAACCAATTCCTAGCATATTCAAACATCATAATATATTATTTATAAATATATAACATATTTATTATTATTTATCACAAAATATTCAAATTTTTTTGGGGTTTTACATTCATCAACACCCCTCAGGCGAGTAACATCTCACCCAACTCTACACCTTTTTATTTTGTACGTTTTATTAAGTTTTATTCAGATTTTTCAAGCCTAAAACGGATTTTTAGTGTACAAAAGTTAGATCTTTATAACTTATGAAGTAAGAATACATTATCAAAATTTTCTAATTAATTACAATAGTAACCTTGACAAATTTTAGATCTAAAATTTATTAATCATGAATTAAATCACAAGTTTTTGCTTTTAAAACGTTTAAACATGTGTATATAAATGTTTAGGGTTTCGACGATATATTTACATGCTAATATTTCATTTCATGTTGTTTCATATATGTTGATATCAGTAATATTATGCTTACAAAATAATGATGTCACTTCTAGATTTGTTTCGAAGCAGACAGAAACCTGTGAAGGGTTTCTGCCTCTTTCGGTTGATCGCCGGTACAGTTTGTGTATGTTTACTTTTGTTATGTGCTTTAATGCGAACGAGGAGTCACCTCAAATATTTGGCGTTAGAAATTATTGTTTATTATGTATTTTCATATGTGAGATGGCTTGCGAACATGAGTTTAGATTTGCACACCGAGACACGTGTGAAATTAGTGTATATGCATCCTTTTCATATATCTCATCGATATTCTACACATTTCATTCAGTCCATGTGTTGGGCAATTATTATGTGCAGTCCATGTGTTGGACATTCATCATATTCAGTCCATGTGTTGGACATTCATTATATTCAGTCCATGTGTTGGACATTCATCATTCAGTCTATGTGTTGGATAATTTATATATGTAGTCCATGTGTTGGGCATCCACTACACCTAGTCTTAATCCATGTGTTGGACACCTGTTTAAACCTTGAGTATGACAATTACACTTACATAGGCTGGACATGACACTTATGTGGGTTTTGACATGACATGGTATTTAAGTTTTAAGATGTGTTAGTCTTCTTTATATTATTATTCATGTATTAGATCTTGGGTTTGGTATTTAGGGATTTACAATTTGAGATACAAGGTATATACATGAGGGTTTCTTTGTTTGGATTATTTCGCTCGACGTACCTATGCTCATGTTGTAATTTCCTAAAGTCCTCTTATTGTTAGGATCAATGATTTCATGTATATATGTATTAACTGTATTTTCTATATGCAACGAGCCCTCTCCCTTGGGGTTGGTTGTGATGTTGCTCGCTAGCGCTTTGACGCTCGTTGTCCCCTCCCATTTTAGGTAACAAGCCAGGTGCACGAAGAGTCGCAGGTTGATGGCGATACTTATTAGCATCCACCTTTCATTTGTAGTTTTATTTTTGGAGCTCCACTATAGACTTTTAGTTTAGACATTTGAGAGTTATGTTCTAGAAGTTGTAAATTGTTTGCCTTATTTTTTTTATCAGATATTCTGTATTTGAGACTTGTTGAGATCTCCAGACAAGTTATTTCAAAAATTCACTTTATATTTTTGTATGTTGGATGATGAAATATCATTTTTATCTCTATTATTTCATCATATATTCTCTTTTATTATCTTTTACTTGCTTTTGTACCTACACCTGTTATTGACTCTACTAGAGAGAGAGTAATTGTGATGGTGAAACATGTTATTACACGGTGTGGTGCATGGCAGGTTTGATATTCCTGGTTTCACCTCGGACTGCTGCCTTGTGTGAACCCAAGGTCATCATAGTTGGTATCAGAGCTCTAGTTCTAGTATCTTTAGGATCATCCTGTGTCGAGTCATGGAGCTAGGTTAAAGTTTCCTAGGATTCCTATATATAGAGTCCGATAAGAATTTCCTAGTATGAGTGAGGACGATATATGCATATATCTAAAAATTTGAGAATATTTTTTTATGACAACTATTTTTATGTTGATTGAAGATATTTGCGTGAATACTATGTGTTATGAATTCGTATTGTGATACGTTATATATATATGTATTTTTGCTATCTCATTTACTGTGATAATTAAGCTCTCCTTTTGATATTATAAATATCGAAATGAGGATGTGGTCAAGGTAAAACTCGTACCTGGAGAACTGGGCATGCAAAGCTAAGTCGCAGCAGGCTCCACAGTATTTGATCAACTTCATGGCGCCGTTAGCAGCATGATCTTACAACACTTGAGGAGTAAGAGGTGTATCCGTTTCTATCAGCAGTACCACTTTTAGGAGTTCCATCACCAGTTGTACCCATCGTAAAAGTAAAGAGTCAATACCAATGAGGGCATCACCATCACCACAATCAGCTTTTTATAGAGCCGCAGAGCAGGAGGTTTAGCTCTGAAAGAATAAGAAAGATATCAAACAATACGAGCACCAGAGTTTTAAGGCACACCAATTTCAGTTGTAACCTATAAGGGAAGGAGTATGTGAAAATTTCTTGAACGTCGACTTAGTACCAAGCAGAAGTTAGATGTATTCAGCATTGAGGACATCGCTGGAGGATAGTAACGACATCAAGATTTTTGACGGGGCAACAATTATCACCTATTTGAGAGAATTTTAGTCACTACTTCAACAAGTAGTTAGAGCTAGTCGAAGTGAAGCAGGGAGATATACCCGTAGTGAAGGAAGAAATCAAAACTAGAATAGTGATAATGATAATGGCAAGAGAACTATTGCGGAATCTAGAGAATCCTAGCAGCGGAAGAATGATTTTAACCCAGCAACAAGGATAAGATAAGAAAGGAGCACAATATTATTCAAGAGCGCCGGAGTAGCACAGAGTTTGGAGTACATGTTACAATCACAACAAGATCGAACAATGAGAGAAAGATTTGTCGTAATACACCAGCAGGAAGCTAGCATGATTGAGGTCATGGTCGATAGTCTTAGAGTCATAATTTCGGCTAGCAACGGGGAAATAGAGACACTACTTGTTAATCTGAGGATTTAGGGGCTAGCAAGCTAGATTTACATTTATCCAGGAGATTCTTGAAGGACAGATGGTCCCATATATGTTACACCACCAGCAGAGTTTACACAGCAGTACCGCGTGATCAGAGTACGAGCAGAGCTTTCTTCGTGATTTCCTTTTCAGCTCGGATCCAGTTTGATTTAGGAAATTCGCTTATCTCTTATCTTTCATACCTTCATTGATAGGTTTCAGCTTGTAGCACATTCCTTAGATATTCCGTTGTCAGTCTCTACTCCTCTAGGGGATTGTCCCTTCTATCTATAGGAGATATGTCATCAGACTAGATGAGTCTGAGTTAGTCATCGAGTTGATCGTGTTGCTGATGTCAAATTTTGACATTCTTTCTTGGTATGGATTAACTATCATCATACCATGTTAGTATCAACTGTTTTACTAAAACAGTCAGCTTATGAGCATTCGTTGGATTTGTATAGATAGTAGGAACCTCACAGGGTGACCGGAATGTAGAGTCATTTCTGGTATACGTCGAGTAGGTGATGCTGAGGGACCAGAGTTCTGATTTGTGTGAGACCGGAGTTGTCTCAGAGTATCATGATGTCTTTCAGGACATACCTAGATTTTCTCCAGTGAGAGAGGTTGTTTCCTACTTCAAGTTGTAGCCGAGCATAGTACCGATATCCCGAGCACCCTATCGTACAGCACCTGCTAAGGTGAGGGATCTACAGATAGAGTTAGATAAATGAGTTATTATCTTAGAGTATTACTTGTTGGAGTATCTTTTATTTATGGGAACACTGATCCTCTTCGGGAGAATGAGGACAGTAACTTATGATTATGCGTAGATTATTATGATGTGAACAAGTTCACTATCCGGATTTGATAGGATTTATGACTTGTTCGATCTGTTGTGCGAAGCGTAACATTTCTCGAAGATTGATCTTCGTTTTGGGTTGTTGTAGTTGCGAGTTCGGGAGATGGATTTTCCCAAAGCCGTTTTTCCTGATTCGATATGAATCTTTTGAGTTTCTGATCATACCATTTGGATTGACTCATGCACCCGTGGTATTCATGAATTTGATGAACCAGGTTTTTCGTCCCTTCTTTGATTAGTTTGTGATTGTTTTTATTGATAATATTCTCATTTATTCGAGATCGGAAGCAGAACACGAGCAACATCTACGTTTGGCTTTGCAAACCTTACTAGAGCATCAGCTATATACTAAGCTTAGCAAGTGCGAGTTTTAGATTTCTGAGGTCAGATTTCTTGGCCGTGTGGTCAGCAGAGAGGGTATAGCAGTGGATCCAGCTAAGGTTTTAGCAGTGTTTGATTAGAAACCGCCGAAGACGGTTACTAAAATTCGTAGCTTTTTGGGGTTAGCCGGCTATTATAGGAAGTTCATCCCAGACTTCTCGAAGATTTCGACATCACTTACACGCCTTACAAAGAAGGGTGTACAGTTCATTTAGAGCATGGAGTGTCAGAAGACCTTTGATACCTTGAAGGCTAAGTTGACTACAACACCAGTTTTGACTATTCCGAGCAACAATGGGACATTTGTGGTCTACACAGATGCATCATTGGTAGGTTTAGGAGACGTCTTGATGCAGACTCAGAGGGTGGTAGCATATATCTCACGATAGTTGAGGGTACATGAGCAGAACTATCCCACTCATGACTTGGAGTTAGCAGTAGTGGTATTTGCACTAAAGTCATGGAGACACTATCTATATGGAGTGCGGTTTGAGTTGTTCATAGACCACCAGAGTCTGAAGTATCTTTTCTTCCAAAAGAAACTCAACCAGAGACAGCAACGGTGGATTGAGAGTATCAAGGACTATGAATTCGCGATTCAGTATCATCCGGGGAAGGTTAGACAACAAAAATATACAAGGACCTGAAGAGACACTTCTAGTGGAGTGGTACGCGTAGAGAGATTGTAGAGTATATGGCTAAGTGTTTTACGTGTCAGCAAGTGAAGGCAGAACATCAGAGACCGGTAGAAACACTTCAGCCTTTACCCATTCCAGAATAGAAGTGGGCGGGACATATATATGGACTTTATTGTAGGGTTGTCGAAGTCGAAGAAAGAGAATGATTCTGTTTGGATGATAGTGAATAGACTAATAAAGTCAGCACATTTTTATTCCAGTGAAGACTACCTATACAGCTGAGATGTATGCGAGGACATTTATTCGAGGAATAGTTCGACTTCATAGAGTTCCAGACACGATTGTATCTTATCAAAGTTTAGTAATCACTTCGCTCTTTTGGAGAAGTTTCCAGGATTCATGTAGCAGCAGACTATCATACAGCAGTGTGTTCTACCCACAGAAGGATGGTCAGACGGAGAGAGTGAACCAGGTGTTGGAGGACAAGTTGCGGGCCTATATCATTTACTTTCAAGGTAGCTGGGAAGATCATATTCCACTGATAGAGTTCGCTTATGTAAAACCCTAAAAAAATTCATCTTAATATAATTAATATGAGATTAATTATGATTTATGAATATTTATTTTGATAAATATAGTTAAATGGTCTATGAGTATGATACCATGTATTTTGAGTATGAACGAGTTCATATATGAGAAAGAAAAGAGTTGAAACATGCACAACGGCTAAAAACATGAAAAACGAGAAAATTTCAGTCTGGTCGACCGCCACGGTCGACGGCGAAACCTGCAGAGACTTGTTTCCTGTTTTGAGTTGGTTTCGGTTTTCTAAAGCCCATATCCATTTCCTAGTATATATATATATATATATATATATATATATATATATATATCATATTTTCATGATATTTTCAGTTTTCTAAGAACCCTAACATCTACCAAAACCTCTTTAAACCCAATTTTGATTCTTGGAGAAGTTTGGAGGCTTTCAAGTGGATTTTTCACGGGATTTTTGACGTTTGGCTTGTAGATCTTCTTTGGCTTGGCTTCTTAAGCGTTTTTCTACAAACCCCAGGCGAGTTCATCTCTGCTAATCCCCCTCCTAGTTTTTTAAAACGTTTTTAAAGAGCTTTTAACATGTTTTATAGAGCCAAATTGACTAGTTTATGTATAAAAGACAATTCTTTGTATTAAATGTATAAAGACTAGGTCTTTCCATGTTAAAAAGTTTGAGAATGATTTTTACAGAAGTAATTAAGATCTAAAAATGATTTAAAAGTGGTTTAAATCTGATGGAAGATGATTTGTGCTTTATTTTTAGTTCATGTGCAAGAATTAGGGTTTTTGATATGAATTTTATGCAAATAATCATGCTATATATGTTGGATTTGTTCTCAGAAGTTTTTATCAGCTGTAGACATGTTTTCATGCAAGTTTCATGTTGTTTTAATCATGTTTGAATCACCTAAACATGACATGAACACGACACACAAAACCAACCTGAGAACCTGTAATTTTAGCCCACGGTCGACCGCGCCCTGGCAGCGGTCGACCGCGCCGTGGCAGCGGTCGACCGCGCCCAGGCAGTGGTCGACCGCGCCCTGGCAGCGATCCACCGCGTTCAGGACCGAGACCTGGGTAAGCCGAAGAATCAGTCGTGGTCGACCGCCGCATAATCGCGGTCGACCGCCAATCTGTGAGTAGCCCTGTGCAAATTTGTTTTGACCGTTTGAGTTATCAAGCGAGCCTCTCAACCTTGTACTATCATGATACAGTGTTTATGAGTTGTTTAACACCTGAGATGTCAGTAAACACCAGATATGGACACGCACACCGAGATACATGCACGAATGGTTAGAATATGTTGTGTTAACGTATTTTTGTTCTAGTTCAAGTTGATGAACATGAAGAGCATATCATATTGCATTGTATTCCGAAATAGGAAGATAAAACCTATTTCCGCAGGGCGATTGAGTGAGAATATAAAAAAGTATCTTTATTTCATTGTATTCTGGGATAGGGAGATAAAACCTATTGTCGCAGAGCGATTGAGTAAGAATATTACAAAAGTATCGCTATTGCATATGGATATGCATACATGTAAGTTTTATTTGTCGTATTTTGATTTCATATTGGATTCCAGAGGGTAGGGTATTTTTTTTAGGATCGTGGCTCACATGATATGGCTCATAGTTGATTTTTGTTTTGGATGAGATCCCTATTATGTTAGAGTTGTCTTTTCGAGTATAAAGTGAGATAGATATTTGATTGAGGTTTGGAGTGTTTTCCTTTTGGTTTACTGTTTTCATTCATAGGGTTCGGAGTTGGTATTTAGGGAGTCACAATTTGAGACATGGTATATACATGAGGGTTTCCTTGTTTGGATTATTTCGCTCGATGTACTAACTCTCGTGTTGTGATTTCCTAAATATTAATTTCTAGTTAGAATTTTATGAATGATTTCATATGTATATGTATTAACTCTATTTTTTATATTCTCCTACCCCTTCCCCTGGGGAGAGGTGGAGATGATCTCGCTATAGCGCTTTGACGCTCGTTGTTTTCCCCTCTTTCAGGCAGCGAGTCCGACGCACGGAGACTCGCAGGTTGATGAGAATTTTTCATAGATTCCATCAAGTTATTTATTATTTAGTAGTTATTTCAGAACTCCACAGTTAGTTGTTTATGTCAGATTCTAGACTTGTATTTCATTTTGTAGAGATTGAGAGCCATAGTGGTACCTTATTTGACTCTTTATACTTGAGGTTTATTTCAGACTCAGAGATATCTCTATCTTATTTTGTTGGGCTCACTGATGATTACTTTCATGCTTCTTCTGTGTATATCTGGTTTTGCTCTACTTCCTTTATTTGCATGTTTAGTACCTTCACCTATGTGTTGATTCCACTAGAGAGATAGTGACTATGATGGTGAAACATGTCGTAGCATGGTGTTTGGTGCTTGGCAGGTCTAATAAGCCGTGTTTCACCTTGGACTACAGCCTTGTGTGAACCCTGGGGCGTCATAATTGGTATCAGAGCTCTAGTTCTAATATCCTTAGGATCATCCCTGTGTCATATTGTGGAGTTAGGATAGAGTTTCCTAGGAATCATGTATACAGTTCTAGGAATTCCTAGTATGAGTGAGGACGTATTATATATGTATGCAGAAAATTACAAATTTTTTTATGAACTATTTTCTTTGAATAATAAGGCATGCTATGAGTAATATGTGATATGATTTACTTATTGGTATACGTTATATCTTTTTCTACTTAAGATCCTATTTACTGTGTAATAAGGTCTACTTCTATATTATAGATGTCAGGAAGAAGTCATGGGCGTCAAGGTACTCGTGCCCAGGGAGCTGAGCAAGTCTATAGAGAGCTCGAGCCACAGTAGGCTCCGCAGTACTTGGTAGATCTCATAGCACCATTAGTATCTCGACTGACAGCTATTGAGGAGCAGTTAGCAGATCAAGTTCGACAGGGAACTCCCATTCAGGAGGAGATGCCAGAAGGAACACCGATAGTCACACCACCATCTCCAGTTAATGATGGAGTAGCTGAGCAGGAGGCTTGGCTTCGTTTGGTAGAGAGGTAATAGAAGTTGAAGGCTCCAGAGTTTCATGGTTCGACGGACTCCATTGCGGCACACAAATGGAAGGAAGATGTGAGCAACATTCTGGACATGCTTAATGTGAATACTATACAGAAGCAAAGGTTAGAAGCTTTCAGTCTCAAGGGTGACGCAGGAGGATGGTATCGGCTTTGTTTTACTCCCGAGCAGAGGTTGATAGCCTCGTGGGAGACATTTGTGTACTTCTTTGATGAGCAGTATGTTTTGGCTACAGCGAAAGCCAGGAAGGAGTTAGAACTGGCTCGATTAGAGCAGGGGGATATGTCGGTGACGGATTTTGAGAGTAAGTTCATGTTACTTATTAGATTCACTGGCATGTGGCACACCGAGGAGAGGTAGGCTCAAATGTTCATGATGGGACTTCGCCCAGGTTTACGCCGATATCTAGTATCTTAGAGGTTCCGTTCAGTGTGGGAAGTACCAAATGCTGCCATAGATCAGGAGACAGACACAGCTATATTCATGAAGGGCAAAGATGGAAATGATAAGTCAGGGTAGTCTAGGGATAAAGGTAAAGGTAAGAGACCTTTTCAAGGCTTAGAAGGATCCCAGCAGCAGGGTAAGGGTCCACAGCAGCAGGGCCCCCATAAGAAGGGCCATCAGCAGGATCAGAGGGAAAAACAGCAGCACCGATTTCGTGTAGCTTGTTTCATCCGCAACAAGCTTGGACATAAAGTAGCAGAGTGCCGCAGCACAACCACAGCAGGCCAGCAGGGCAGGAATCAGCAGTAGTAGCATCATCAGAACCGCATTCAGGGACACGGTCAGGGTCAGCAATTGAGGATAAAGGTACCTCCAGTAGTCCCGAGGATTGAGGGATAGGTTCGAGCAATTTAGGAGACCCAGCAGGGACAGATAGTCCCATATGTTCCAGGCGATGCAGCACAGCAGACAGGTAGAGTGTATGCGGTTGTTCCTCGCGATCACGGCACGAGCGGGGCTGTGGTGGCAGGTACATTCCTTGTGAATTCCTTTCCAACACGTATTCTTTTTGATTCTAGTGCTTCGTACTCTTTTATCTCCTACAATTTTGCGGTTAGACTTTAGCTTGTGGCACAACCATTAGATTTTCCTCTATCGGTATCCACTCCTTTAGGAGAGACGTCTCTTTTAGAGAGTGTTGATGTATTGTTAGTTTGGACGAGTCCAACTTTGTTATTGACTTGATCATGTTGCGTATGTCCGAGTTCGATGTCATCCTTGATATGGATTGGTTATCTTACTATCATGTGAGTATCGACTGTTTTGTGAAGACAGTCAGTTTGCGAGCCTATGATGGATCCGAGTTAGTGGTAGCGACCTCCAGAGGCAACCAGTTTGTGGAGTTATATCTGGCATACGACGAGGAGGTTACATTGCGGGATCGGGATGCAGATTTGAGTGAGATACGAGTAGTCTCAGAGTACCAGGATGTCTTCCAGGACATACCGGGATTACCTCCAGTGAGAGAGGTCGAGTTTTGCATAGAGTTGTAGCTAGGCACCGCACTGATTTCCCGAGCTCCTTACCGTATGGCGCCTGCTGAGATGAGGGAGCTATAGATCCAGCTAGATGAGTTGTTGTCTTAGAGTTTCATTCGACGGAGTCACTCTCCGTGGGCAGCATCGGTCCTCTTTGTGAAGAAGAAGGATGAGAGTATGCAATTATGCATTGATTATCGCGAGTTGAACAAGGTCACTATCCGAAACATGTACCCATTACCGAGGATCAATGACTTGTTTGACCAGTTGCAGGGAGCTTTCTTGTCATTCCATTTGGGCTGACCAATGCACCCACCGTATTTATGGATTTGATGAATCGGGTTTTCTGTCCATACTTGGACCAGTTCGTGATAATTTTCATCGACGATATTCTTATATATTCGAGATCAGAGGCAGAGCACGAGCAGCATTTGAGATTGGCATTGCAGACTTTGTAGGAACACCAGCTGTATACAAAATTCAGTAAATGTGAATTCTAGTTATCGGAGGTCATATTTTTTTGGGCCATGTCATTAGCCGAGAGGGCATTGTAGTAGATCCGGGTAAATTAGAGGCCGTACTTGATTGGGAACCACCAAAGATGGTTACAGAGATTCGTAGCTTCTTAGGTCTGGCAGGCTATTACAGAAAATTCATTCAAGATTTCTCGAAGATTGCCACGCCACTTACACACCTTACTAAAAAGGGTGTACAGTTCTTTTGGAGCACAGATTGCCAGAAGGCATTTGAGACATTGAAGATTAAGTTGACTTCAGCACCAGTATTGATTATTCCCAGCAGTGATAAGACTTTTGTTGTCTATACTGATGCATCCTTATCGGGTCTTAGAGGAGTATTGATGCAGACCTAGAGAGTTATAGCCTATATCTCGAGACAGTTAAGGACTCATAAGCAGAATTATCACACGCATGATTTGGAGCTAGCAGCAGTGGTCTTTGCATTGAAGGAGTGGAGGCATTATTTGTACAGAGTACAGTTTGAGTTATTCACAGATCACCAGAGTTTAAAGTATCTTTTTTCATAGAAGAAACTCAATCAGAGACAACGACGGTGGATAGAGTTTATAAAGGATTACGAGTTCTCTTTGCAGTACCATCCGGGAAAGATGAACATAGTAGCAGACGCGTTGAGCAGGAAGCGTCGTCGCGGGCTAGCGGCTTTGAGGTGTTCACTATATCGGGATCTTTATACCCTCAGTCATTATGATTTCAGGCTAGAGATTGACGGGGGCTGTGTTTTCTTAGGAGCTTTATCAGTACTGTCGCCTTGGAGAGATAGAGTAGTCAGAGCCCAGTTAGAGGATTCTTGGATTCAAACCCGTAAGAGAGATATTTCTAAGGAGCCCAATGATGATTGGACTATTGGAGTAGACGAAGACCTTCGGGTGAAGGGTAGGATTGTCATGCCAAATAATCTACAACTGAAGAGGAAACTTTTTGACGAGGCACATCGTAGCAGATATACAGTGCACCTGGGCATGACGAAAATGTATAAGGACCTGAAGAGACATTTTTGGTGGAGTGGTATGCGCAGAGAGATTTTAGACTATGTGGCTAAGTGTCTTACCTGTCAGCAAGTCAAGGAAGAACATCAGAGACCTGCAGGAAATCTACAGCCTTTACCCATTCCCGAGTGGAAGTGGGCAGATATTTCTATGGACTTCATAGTAGGGTTACCTAAATCAAAGAAAGAAAATGATTCTATCTGGGTTATAGTGGACAGATTGAAAAAGTCGACGCATTTCCCATGAGACCGACTTATACGGCGGACACATATGCGAGGATTTTTATTTGAGAGATTGTCAAATTGCATGGAGTTCCAGAGACGATTATATCAAACCGAGGCTCAGCCTTCATATCCCATTTCTGGAGGAGCTTTTAGGATGCTTTTGGCAGCCAGTTATCATTCAGTAGTATTTTCCACCCCCAGATAGATGGTCAGATCGAGAGGGTAAATCAGGTGTTAAAGGATATGCTGAGAGCATGTGTCATAGATTTCCAGGGTAGTTGGGAGGACCACATCCTAGTGATTGAATTTGCATATAATAATAGTTATCAAGCTACCATCGGGATGGCACCGTACGAAGCTTTATACGGGAGGCCTTGCAGATCGGCTATATATTGGGCAGAGCTAGATGATAGTCTATTACTTGGCCCGGAGCTAGTTAGGCAAACCACGAAAAATGTGGTATTGATTCGAGAGTGCATTCTTACTGCACAGAGTAGGCAAAAGAGTTATGCAGACCAGCGGAGACGACCCTTAGAGTTTCAGGTCGGAGACTTAGTTATGTTGAAAGTATCACTGATGAAGGGCGACCAGCGATTCGGTAGACAGGGGAAGCTTGCCCCGAGATATGTAGGTCCCTTCAGGATTATTGAGCTCATTGGAGCTATTTTTTATAGTTTAGATCTTCAAGCATCGATGTCGAGTATACACGATGTATTTTATATTTCGATGCCCAAGAAGCATTTGCGTGACGAAGAGCAGCAGAGGGTGATTGATTTACCAGAGCTTGAGATACAGGATGATTTGACTACCGTATAGATTCTGGTATGCATTCTTGCTAGGGAGAATAAAAAGCTTAGAAACAAAGTCATTCCATTAGTGAAAGTTCAGTGGAACCGGCAAGGAGCCGAAGAGATTTCTTGGGAGCACGAGGAGGATGTTCGTCGCGACTACCCATACTTGTTTGAACAGGTAAGGTGTTGATATTTAAATGTGCTTATATGCGTTGATAGATTTGATTATATGTGTTGCTTAGTCACATTTATATTTAACATTAGAATGGATCATTCAACACTTAACTCTTAATTATTCGGAACATATAGCATATATATATGGGGAGTTCCTTGTTTGGATTACTCTTTTTTTGTGCTTTTCTCGTATTATTAATCTCTGCGATGTGACTGCGGAATTTCGAGAACGAAATTCTTTTAAGGGGGGTGAATGTAAAACCCCAAAAAAATTCATGTTAATATAATTAATATGAGATTAATTATGATTTATGAATATTTATTTTGATAAATATAGTTAAATGGTCTATGAGTATGATACCATGTATTTTGAGTTTGAACGAGTTCATATATGAAAGAAAAGAGTCGAAACATGCACAACAGCCAAAAATAAGAAAAACTGGAAAATTCCAGTCCGGTCGACCGTTGCAGTCGACCGCCGTCGGTCGACCGCCATGGTCGATCGCGAAACCTGCAGAGACTTGTTTCCTGTTTTGAGTTGGTATCGCTTTTCTAAAGCCCATATTCGTTTCTTGGTATATATATATATATATATATATATATATAGAGGAATATGGGTATACTTGGGCCAAGGATCCTTGGTAGTGATGTGGACACATCTTGTCCATACATCACACCTTGAAG
>BQKN01000039.1:479462-498296 GCA_022839385.1 Asparagus kiusianus
ATATATATATATCATATTTTCACGATATTTTTAGTTTTCTAAGAACCTTAACAGCCACCAAAACCTCTTTAAACCCTATTTTGATTCTTGGAGAAGTTTGGAGGTTTTCAAGTGGATTTTTCGCGGGATTTTTGACGTTTGGCTTGTAGATCTTCTTTGGCTTGGCTTCTTAAGTGTTTTTCTACAAACCCCAGGCGAGTTCATCTCTGCTAATCCCCCTCCTAGTTTTTTTTAATGCGTTTTTAAAAAGCTTTTAACATGTTTTATAGAGCCAAATTGACTAGTTTATGTATAAAAGTTAATTCTTTATATTATATGTATAAAGACTAGGTCTTTCCATGTTAAAAGTTTGAGAATGATTTTTACAGAAGTAACTAAGATCTGAAAATAATTTAAAAGTGATTTAAATCTGATGAAAGATGATTTGTGCTTTATTTCATGTTCATGTGCTAGAAATAGGGTTTTTGATATGAATTTTATGCAAATAATCATGCTATATATGTTGGATTTGTTCCCAGAAGTTTTTATCTGTTGTAGACATGTTTTCATGCAAGTTTCATGTTGTTTTAATCATGTTTGAATCACCTAAACACGGCATGAACACGATACACAAAACCAGCCTGAGAACCTGTAATTTTATCCCACGGTCGACCGAGCCCTGGTGACGGTCGACCGCGTGCAGGACCAAGACCTGGGTAAGCCCAGGAATTAGTTGCGGTCGACCACCGCATAATCGCGGTCGACTGCCAATCTGTAAGTCGCCATGTACATGTTTGTTTCAACTATTTGAGTTGTCGAGCGAGCCTCTCAACCTTGTACTGTCATGATACAATGTTTATGAGTTGTTTAACACCTGAGATGTCAGTAAACACCAGATATGGACACGTACACCGAGATATGTGCACGAATGGTTAGAATATGTTGTGTTAATGTATTTTTTTCCTAGTTCAAGTTGACGAACATGAAGAGCATAGCATATTGCATTGTATTCCGGAATAGGGAGATAAAACCTATTTCCGTAAGGCGATTGAGTGAGAATATCATAAAAGTATCGTCATTTCATTGTATTCCAGGATAGGGAGATAAAACCTATTACCGTAGAGTGATTGAGTAAGAATATTACAAAAGTATCGCTATTACATATGGATATGCACACATGTAAGTTTTATTTGTTGTATTTTGATTTCATATTGGATTCCAGTGAGTATGGTATTTTCTTTAGGATCGTTGCTCACATGATATGGCTCATAGTTGATTTTTGTTTTGGATGAGATCCCTCTTATGTTAGAGTTGTATTTTCGAGTATAAATAGAGACGGATATTTGATTGAGGTTTGGAGTGTTTTCCTTTTAGTTTACTATTTTCATTCATAGGGTTCGGAGTTGGTATTTTGGGAGTCATAATTTGAGACATGGTATATACATGAGGGTTTCCTTGTTTGGATTATTTCACTCGACGTACTAACTCCCGTGTTGTGATTTCCTAAATATTAATTTCTAGTTAGAATTTTATGAATAATTTCATATGTATATGTATTAACTCTATTTTTTTATATTCTCCTACCCCTTCCCCTGGGGAGTGGTGGAGATGATCTCGCTATAGCGCTTTGACGCTTGTTGTTTTCCCCTCTTTTAGGCAGCGAGTCTGGCGCACGGAGAGTCACAGATTGATGAGAATTTTTTATAGATTCCATCAAGTTATTTATTATTTAGTCGGTATTTCAGAACTCCACAGTTAGTTGTTTATATCAGATTCTAGACTTGTATTTCATTTTGTAGAGATTGAGAGCCATAGTGGTACCTTATTTGACTCTTTGTACTTAAGATTTATTTCAGACTCAGAGATTTCTCTATCTTATTTTGTTGGGCTCACTAATGATTATTTTCATGCTTCTTTTGTGTATATCTGGTTTTGCTCTACTTCCATTATTTGTCTGTTTAGTACCTTCACCTATGTCTTGATTCCACTAGAGAGATCGCGACTATGATGGTGAAACATGTCGTAGCATGGTGTTTGATGCTTGACAGACTTAACAATCCGTATTTCACCTTGGACTGTAGCCTTTTGTGAACCCTGGGGCGTCACAGCTTATAATAATAGCTATCAAGCGACAATTGGTATGGCCCCGTATGAGGCATTGTATGGGAGACCTTGTAGATCACCGATATGTTGGGCAGAACCGGAGTATAGCTTGATGCTTGGGCCAGAGCTTGTGAGATAGACCACTAAAAAGTTAGCATTGATCAGAGAGCAGATTCTAGCCGCTCAGAGTCGGTAAAAGAGCTATGTAGATAAGAGACCAAGACCTTTGAAGTTTCAGGTTGGAGATTCAGTTATGCTGAAGGTATCGCCCATGAAAAGCGTTCAACGATTCGGAAGGCGAGAAAAGCTTGCACCGAGGTATATTGGACCTTTCCAGATTTTGGAGCGTATTGGAACCGTGTCATACAGACTAGATCTTCCAACATCGATATCTAGTATACACAATGTATTTCATGTTTCTATGCTCAAGAAGCACTTACATGATGAGGAGCAACAGTGAGTGTTGGTTGCACCAGAGATTGAGATTCAGGATGATTTGACTACTATTGAAATTCCAGTTAGTATACTTGCCAGAGAGGACAAGAGACTTAGAAAAAAGGTAATTCCTTTGGTGAAAGTTCAGTAGAACCGAAGAGGTGTTGAGGAGATTTCTTAGGAGCGCGAAGAGGACATGCATCACGACTACCCACACATGTTTGAACAGGTAAATTAAATTTTTGTATGACTTATATATGACTTATGGTTACATGTATGGTGATGTTTATACTTAACACTAAAATGAGGGCATTAACACTTAACTCCTAAGTACTTGGAACATATGGTGTATATATGAAGGGTTCCTTGTTTGAATTTTTTGCTCGATGTACTTATTCCATTTAGTTAGGGGTTAAGTGGGGATATTTACATTTTAGATGGTTAAGTGTAGACATTGAGGATGATTCTCGGAGCGCAAAGATGTTATGCAGCGCGACTACCTGCACCTATTGAGGAAGTGGATTGATTTATGTGTGTGATTATTTGTACGGTTATATTTAGATTTAATGCTAGAATGAGGATATTTCCGCTTAATTCTTAATCTTTTGGAATACATAATATATTTATGGGGGGGTTCCTTGTTTGGATTTTTTGCCTGACGTACTAGTTCCATTAGATTAAGGGGTTAGTGGGAATATAGTCATTCTGGATTGTTAAGTATAAATATCCCTATATGCTTATCAAGAGTTTAATATTGTGAGAGGTGTATGTGTGGGTTAGATTTCACCCTCGACATGTTTCCTAATACTATCTTTCAGTTAAGTATGATTTCTGAGTTTTGAGGATGAAATTCTTTTAAGGGGAGAAGAATGTAAAACCCTAAAAATTTGAATATTTTATGATAAATAATAATAAATATTTATATATTTATAAATAACATATTATAATGTTTGAGTATTCTAGGAATTGATTTGAGATTAATTCAATGTATATATGTATATATATAAGAGCAAATGCACAAATCATGCTCGATGTATAAATCTGGAAATTTATGACCAGTGGAGAGATTTTATATTTTACACACTGATATATTGTGAAATGGAAAATCTTAAAAGATAAAATTTGTAGATATATTCATCATATTTCCAACAAATCTTTAATCACCTCATTTCGAGGCCGGATACAAAAGTTACAGCCAAAATACCGAAAAGTATGTTTCTAGTCATACTGGGTTTTCTAGTTTCGGGTTTCGGGTTTTGGGCTGTAGTTTTTCAGGTTTATTGTCATATATACACATGTTTAAACACTAAAAATACCTCTTTTCTCCTATATTCCAAACCCTAGTAGCCCCTATCCTCCTCTCTCAAACCCTAGCCCTAAACTTGTGTTCTCGGGGAAGTTTCATGAGGCGAAAGAGAGGAGAAGGCGAGATTTCCGATGTTTGGCATCGAGGGATCTTTCTCACTATTTTTGGGAGTTCATCAACAGCCCTCAGGCAAGTAATATCTTGCCCAACGCTGTACCCTTTTATTTTGCACGTTTTATTATGTTTTATTCGGATTTTTCGATCCTAAAACATATTTTTAATGTACAAAAGATAGATCTTTATAACTTATAAAGTGAGAATACATTATCAAAATTTTTTAATTAATTACAATAGTAACCTTGACAAATTTCAGATCTAAAATTTATTAATCATGAATTAAATCACAAGTTTTTGCTTTTAAAACGTTTAAACATGTGTATATAAATGTTTAGGGTTTCGACGATATATTTACATGCTAATATTTCGTTTCATGTTGTTTCATATATGTTGATATCAATAATATTATGCTTATAGAAAATAATGATGTCACTTCTAGATTTGTTTCGAAGCAGACAAAAACCTGTGAAGGGTTTCTGCCTCTTTCGGTTGATCGCCTGTACAGTTTGTGTATGTTTACTTTTGTTATGTGCTTTAATGTGAACGAGGAGTCACCTCGAATATTTGGCATTAGAAATTATTATTTATTATGTAGTTTTATATGTGAGATGGCTTGCGGACATGAGTTTAGATTTGCACACCGAGACACGTGTGAAATTACTGTATATGCATCCTTTTCATATATCTCATCGATATTCTACACATTACATTCAGTCCATGTGTTGGGCAATTATTATGTGCAGTCCATGTGTTGTACATTCATCATATTCAGTCCATGTATTGGACATTCATTATATTCAGTCCATGTGTTAGACATTCATCATTCAGTCCATGTGTTGGACAATTTATATATGTAGTCCATGTGTTGGGCATCCGCTACACCTAGTCTTAGTCCATGTGTTGGACACCTGTTTAAACCTTGAGTATGACACTTACACTTACATAGGCTGGACATGACACTTATGTGGATTTTGACATGACATGGTATTTGAGTTCTAAGATGGGTTAGTCTTCATTATATTAGTGTTCCTGTATTAGATCTTGGGTTTGGTATTTAGGGATTTATAATTTGAGATACAAGGTATATACATGAGGGTTTCTTTGTTTGGATTATTTCGCTCGACGTACCTATGCTCGTGTTGTAATTTCCTAAATACTAAAATCCTCTTATTGTTAGGATCAATGGTTTCATGTATATATGTATTAACTGTATTTTTCTATATGCAACGAGCCCTCTCCCTTGGGCTTGGTTGTGATATTGCTCGCTAGCGCTTTGACGCTCATTGTCCCCTTCCATTTTAGGTAATGAGCCAGGTGCACGAAGAGTCACAGTTTGATGGCGATACTTATTAGCGTTCATCTTTCATTTGTAGTTTTATTTTTGGAGCTCCACTGTAGACATTTTGTTTTGATATTTGAGTTATATTCTAGAAGTTGTAAAGGCTGTGTGCCTTATTTCCTTTTATCAGATATTCTGTATTTGAGACTTGTTGAGATCTCCAGACTAGTTATTTCAGAGATTCACTTTATATTTTTGTATGTTGGATGATAAAATATCATTTTTATCTCTATTATTTCATCATATATTCTTTTGTATTATCTTTTACTTGCTTTTGTACATACACCTATTGTTGACTCTACTAGAGAGATAGTAATTGTGATGATGAAACTTGTTATTACACTGTGTGGTGCATGGCAAGTTTGACATTCCTGGTTTCACCTCAGACTGTAGCCTTGTATGAACCGAGGGGCGTCACAATTCGTCTTTGCCCCAAGAGAAGACACCATCTTTCGACTCCAAAATCCGTGCTTCACATGCATAGAGAAGTTTATCCCGAAGCCTAAGTAGGGATAAGTGAGCGCCTAACACGCGTTGCCTATCAGTCTTTGACCATAAAAAAATGACAAAAGCCCACATATTCGATATTGTCACAGGTTATTATTAATAACACCAAAATTCGTGCCTCACACGCATGGAAAATTTTATCCCGAATCCTAAGTAGGGATAAGTCAACACCTAACACACGTTGCCGGTTTAGTCTTTCACTGATTGAAAAAGACACCAGAATCCAAGTCTGGGGACTTTTATCCCGAAGCCTAAGTAGGGATAAGTCAACGCCTAACACGCGTTGCCGGTTTAGTCTTTCACCGATTGAAAAAGATACTAGAATCCAAGTCTGGAGACTTTTATCCCGAAGCCTAAGTAGGGAACGCCTAATACGCATTACCGGTTTAGTCTTTCACCGATTAAAAAAGACAACAGAATCCAAGTCTGGGGACTTTTATCCCTAAGCCTAAGTAGGGATAAGTCAGCGCCTAACACGCATTGTCGATTAGTCTTTGACCGTAAAAAAAGGACAAAAGCCCACATATTTGATATTATGACAGGTTGTTATTAATAACACCAAAATCTGTGCCTCACACGCATAGGGAATTTTATCCCTAATCCTAAGTAGAGATAAGTCAATGCCTAATACGCGTTGCCGGTTTAGTCTTTCACCGATTAAAAAAGACACCAGAATCCAAGTCTGGGGATTTTTATCCCGAAGGCTAAATAAGGATAAGTCAGTACCTAACACGCGTTGCGGGTCAGTCTTTGACCGTAAAAAATGGACAAAAGCCCACATATTCGATATTATGACAGGTTGTTATTAATAACACCAAAATCTGTGCCTCACATGCATGGGAAATTTTATCCCGAATCCTAAGTAGGGGTAAGACAACTAAAAGTAATATATGTTTGGATATCGTTGATGAGCACAGCTGAGTACTATTTGGGGATAGCGCGTCGATATACTATATATGCATAGTTATATACATGTTGGATATCGTTGATGAGTACAGCTCAGTACTACGTGGGGGTCGTGCGTCGATATGCTATTTGTACCGGCCATTGATTCAGGTTTGAAGAAGCTGTACCTAATTAGGAACCGTCGAAGACCGTTTCAGAGATTCGTAGTTTCTTGGGTTTGGTCGGCTATTATAGGAAGTTCATTCAGAAATTCTCGAAGATTTCCACGCCACTTACACGCCTCATAAAGAAGGGTGTACCGTTCATTTGGGGCACGGAGTGTAGGAAGCCTTTCAGACTTTAAAGGCTAAATTGACTACAGTGTCGTTATTATTCCGAGCAATGATAAGACATTTGTCGTCTACACGGATGCATCGTTAGTGGGTCTAGGAGGTGTTTTGATACAGACCCAGAGAGTAGTAGCATATATTTCATGGTAGTTGAGGAAGCATGAGCAAAACTATCCCACACATGACTTGGAGCTCGCAGCAGTGGTCTTCGTACTGATGACATGGAGACATTATATGTATGGAGTATAGTTCGAGCTATTCACCAATCATCAAAGTTTGAAGTACCTTTTCTCTCAGAAGGAACTCAATCAGAGGTAGTGGCGATGGGTTGATTTTATCAAGGATTATGTATTTGCTTTTCAGTATCATCAGGGGAAAACGAATGCTATAGCGGAAGCATTGAACAGGAGCGTCGCCGTTGGATTGCAGCTTTGAGGTACTTGTTGTATCGAGATCTTCATACCCTTAGCCAGTTTAACTTTAGGCCAGCGATTGGCAGGAGTAATATATTTTTGGGAGCTTTATTAGTGTAACAATCTTTGACTGATAGAGTGATCAGAGCTCAACTATAGAACTCTTGGATTCAAATCTAAAAGGAGGAAATTTCCAAAGAGTCAAAGGCTGATTGGACTGTTGAGCAGATGGAGGACTTTGAATGAAAGACCAATTAGTGATGCTAGGAAATCCATAACTGAAGAAATACTTATTTGATGAGGCTCAACGTACCAGATACACGATGCATTTAAGCACAACTAAAATGTACAAGGACCTGAAGAGACACTTTTGGTAGAGCGGTATGCGTAGGGAGATAGCAGAATATGTTGCTAGATGTTTTACTTGTTAGCAAGTGAAGGCATAACATCAGAAAGCGGTAAGAGCCCTATAGCCTTTACCTATCCCGGAATGAAAATGGACGGATATCTTTATGAATTTTATTGTGGGGCTACCAGGGTCGAACAAAAGGGAACGATTCTATTTGGTTAATAGTTGATCAGTTGACAAAGTCAGCACATTTTATACCAGTGAAGACGATTTATACGGCAGAGACTTATGCGATGATATTCATCCGAGAGATCGTGAGATTGCATGGAGTTCCGGATAGGATTGTATCAGATCGAGGCTTAGTTTTTACTTCACATTTCTAGAGGAGCTTCCAGAATTCTTTCGATAGCCAGTTATCGTATTCTAGTGTGTTTCACCCACAAAATGATAGACAGACAGAGAGAATCAACCAAGTGTTGAAGGACATATTGCGAGCATGTGTTATAGATTTCCAAGAAAGCTGGGAGGACCATATCCCATCGATTGAGTTTTCTTATAACAACAATTATCAAACAACTATTGGTATGGCACAGTACAAGGCATTATACGGGAGGCCTGGTCGATTGCCTATTTGTTGGGCTGAACCAGAGGAAAGGAGATTTAGGCAATTCAGAAAGCAGGAACGGATAGGGATACCAATTTTAAAGATCAATAAAGGCAAGTTCATCTCTTTCCAAACCCAACCCTATTTAGTTTTGATATTGATGAAAATTAATGAATTTTAGATCAAATCCCAAAAATGAAGAAAAAGTATGATATTGATGAAAATTGATGAATTTTAGATCAAATCCAAAAAATAAAGAAAAGAGATGATATTAATGAAAATTGATGAGTACAATATAAGACAATATTTTTAAAGACATGATATTAGTAGCTAGAACTATACGTACATATCCACCGCTGGAAATACTATTACTATTCATACATGAGATATTATTCTTAAGTATGGTTACTATTCATATGTAATGGGGGTACTATTCATAAATACTATTACTATTCATAATACGAAACTATTCATATGTACGGTTGCCATTCATATATATGTGGTACTATTCATAAATACTATTACTATTTATACGTAAGAGTACTATTCATAAGTGCTATTACTATTCAAATGTACGAGTACTATTCATAAGTACTATTATTGTTCATACATATGAGTACTATTCATAAGTATTGTTAGTATTCATACATACTCAATGGCTGTACAAATAGTATATCGATGCACTACCCCCACGTAGTATTGAGCTGTGCTCATCAACGATATCCAACATGTATATAATTATGCATATATAGTATATCGACACACTATCCCCAAATAGTACTGAGCTTTGCTTATCAACGATATCCAAACATATATTACTTTTACTAGTCGTCCTCTAGTTGTGACGAAAACAACACATGAGGTTACCCACTCCCGAGGATACATGTATACTCGAACCTACTCGTACTCCTCATGGACACGCACGTGTATCAACGTGTGGCCTGTGCATCGTGTTCGCAATCAAACTTTCGAGGCAAAACAAGACCTGATCCGTAAATACTAACATCGTCAGTGAATAGTATTTTTCGTACGTATGAGACTAATAAGTCGTGTACACATTTGGGATACCAACTTGGTAGTCCATCCCGTATGATAATGCGATGAATCAGGAACTTGCAAGGAATTGCATTATGACGGTTGTTGATAGCCTAAGTCTTTGGTGGATGCCACTTATGAATATAACTCATCGCTAAGATATGAGACTGATGCATATTTCCTTTAAAAGTACATGGAACTATATGCTGATATTTATTTTATCTTCATAGTGATAGTGGAAGATATTATAAATATGATTTTTGATGTCTTTACTATTCTGTATATGCTTTTATCTACTTCTTAATTTAGATCAATGATTAGCGATTCACAATTTAAGACATATGGTATATACATGAGGGTTTTCTTATTTGGATTATTTCGCTCGACGTACCAGTCTCGTTTCTGGATTTCTAATTGTTGATTTCATTTAGATTGTTTATTCTTAGCTCGGTATTAATATTTAGTTATCTACAATTTGAGACATATGGTATATACATGAGGGTTTTTTTGTTTGGATTATTTCGTTTGATGTACTACATCTCCTGTTGTAGATTCCTAAATATTAATTCTACTTAGATATAAGGTAAATGATCTAGGTAGACTATGCTTATAGGTAGAGTCTTCGTCATATGTAGTAGCCCTTCCCCTGGGAGCGGACGGAGATGTTCTTGCTGTACCGCCCTGATGCTCTTGTTGTTCTTTTGTTATTTTCAATTCCTTTTAGGTAGTTCAAAGTTCCAGAGAGTATGATAATGGAATTTTAGCATAGTCGTTGTCACTCAGTTTTAGTAGTTGTGACTGCACCGTAGATTTATATTATTGTTCAGACATTAGAGTTTGGTATTTCATTTTATAAAGGTTGTGTGCCTTAGTTCATTTTTAGTTGACTCATTGAGATACTTCATTTTTATTTCAGACATCAGATGTATTTCAGTTTATCCAGTTGAGACATGATTTCATTTATAAGATATATCTTTCTACATCATGTCTATTATAGTTATTTTTCTTATTTTGCCTGTTTTGTATCTATACTTATATTTGATTCCACTAGAGGATATTACTATTATTGGTGAAACCTGTTGATGCACAGTGTGGGTGCATGGCATATTTGATAACTCTGGGTTCACCTTAGACTGTAGCCATGTGTGAAAACAGAGATGTCACAGTGTGAAACCCTAAAAATTTTAAAAATATTATTATAAATGATAATAAATGAGTTTTATTATGATTGGTGATCATTCTGGGATGAATAGATTAGATTGGAATCGATTTGAGATCGATTCGTTGTTTTAGCCTCGGTATCGCGAGTCTACTGAAAACTGATACTATTTTATTTTTAGTAATTTTTCTATTGATCAAATGGGCATGAGATTTATGTCATTGATCTTAGAATATCGAGAACGTGTTGTGGGTAAAGTTTCATTGAGTTCTGACTACAGAGACTGAAACCTAATTTTTAAATAATAAAATAATATTCATATATTACTATTTCATTTTTAATAATTTTTTTTGTTGATCAGATGGGCATGAGATTTCTACCATTGATCTTAGAACTTTTAGACGATGTTGTGGTTAAAGTTTCGTTGTATTCTGACAACGGAGACTAAAACACTATTTTGAGACAGTATCGCGTATACTGACATCTATCACATTTATATTTTTAATAATTTTTTTATCATATGGACATGATATTTACACCATTGATCTTATAATGATGAGACGGTACTATGGGTAAATTTTAGTTATTTTCTAAAAACGGAGTCTGAACCCCTATTTTTAAATAATATGAAATATTATATATATTTTCCTCCTTTCCTATTTCACCAACCCTTGCCTAATCATTACTGTGCCAACAACCGTTTTTAATTTTTTTTTTTTGAGAGGCTATATAAAGGGGAGAGAGGAGAACTTAGGAATGCAGAGAAGAGAAAGAGAAGGAGAGAGAGAGAGAGGGAGACAGAAAGAAGAGAGAGGAAAATAAGGAGGGGATTTTGGCTACGAAGGAACAGATAGAGAGTCCTATTTCATAGCTCAATAAAAGCAAGTTCATCTCTATCCGAACCCATCCTAGTTAGTTTTGATCTTGATGAAAATTGATAAATTTTAGATCAAAGAAAATACATGATGAAAATTGATGAATTTTAGAACAAATCCCAAAAATAAAGAAAAGACATGATACTGATGAAAATTGATGAATAGAATATTAACGGACTCTCGCTCCCTAGCGTCTTCGAGCAACATGTCGTACAGGACGTAACCGATGATCAGGAGACGCCAGTCTTTCAGGTCGGGCTGATCCGAAACTTGATGGGTGGCGTTCGCTTCTGGAACGTCCTTTAGTCGAAAGAGCATTCGGTTTGCCACAATGACCCATTGGGTCGTCTCTAGTGGCTGGGCCAAGTTAGCCACCAAGGATGTGAGGGCGTCCGCATTCGTGTTCTTGGAACGAAGCACGTGCTCGATGCGGAAACTCTCGAATGACTCTACTAGCTTGGTAGCTGCTTTGTGAAGCGGGATCAAATCGTCGTTTCTAACTTCGTACTCCCCCGTCATCTTCTTGACGATGAGTAGAGAGTCACCATAAGCCTCAAGATGCTTTATCCCTAACTCCCTTGCCAACTCGAATCTAATGAGTAGCGCATTATACTCAGCCACGTTATTGGTGCATGGCTCTGTTAGAGAAAAGGCTCGGGGCAATACGTGGTTGTGTGGAGAAGTGAGGACCACCCCCACTCCTGCAACAATAGAGCCACTCGTGCCGACGCGAGATGCGCCGTCGAAGAACATTTACCAAACCTCTGGTGATGAGGTCACGTTGATTTCGAGGGGTTCATCTGGCAAATCTTCAAATAGGTCGGTCTTTGCCCCTAGCGGGTGATTAACCATAAGATCACAGATAGCCTGTCCTTTGACTGACTTTTGTGGCATGAAGTGGATGTTATACTGAGACAGTAGGAGTGCACATCTGGCCAAGTAACAGTTTAAGGCCGCAGGCTGTGTCATGAAAACTCGGATGGGGTTCATCCGGGAAATGACGTAGATTGCCTGGCCAACCAGGTAGTATCGCATCTTTTGGATGGCGAACACTAAGGCCAAACACTCCTTTTCAACCATTGGGTACCGTCGTTTGGCTGCTTGTAGGGTTCTACATAGGTAGTAGATGCCCTGCTCGTGGCCAGCGTCGTCATTTTGTTCTAAGAGGGCACCCAGAGAATGCTCCATAGCCCTGATGTAGATGAGGAATGACTTTCCTGAGATTGGAGCCGTGAGGACAGGCGGGTTTGAGAGATAATCTTTGATCTCCTCAAAGGCCTGTTGGCAACGCTCGTCCCACGCGAAGGAAGTACCTTTCTTCATCAGTTTGGAGAAGGGTTGACACTTACCCGAAAGATTTGAAATGAACCTTCGGATGTAAGCCAATCGTCCCTCAAGGCCACTTAGCTCCTTAAGATTTCGGGGCGACCAAAGCTCTTGAATAGCTTGTATCTTGTCTGGGTCAATCCGGATTCCTTTCGTCGTGACGACGAAACCAAGGAATTTACCACTAGACATCCCTAAGAATGACTGCGTAGGATTCATCTTGAGTTGATGAGTCCTCATAAGTTCGAACATCACCCTCAAGTCTTGGAGGTGGTCATTTTTACAGCGACTTTTCACGACCAAGTCGTCTACATAGCACGCGATCGTCTTTCGCAGGTAATCTCGAAAGATCGTGTTCATGGCGTGTTGAATCGGAAAGGCTGACTGCTTAAGCTCGGCCTATCTGGATCTGGAGGGGTTACCGTGGCTGGCCTCGTGGGAGGTCATGTCGGGTTCTCCGCCCTCGTAGGGTATTCTTTTGCGAATTCCTTCCCTGCTCTCGTGGCGAGGACAGTGGTTTCCTCCTCGGAGTCGGTGGGGGCGGTTATTGCTGTCTTATCTCCACCCAAGATGGCGGAGATGACGTTACAAGGTTTTCCCTTAACCTCTTTTAAGGGCTTTGCAGTCCATTGTTCATCGCTGAGGAGGTCCGGATGGACCTACATCACTTGACCCGATGGCATAGTCTGGGGGACTAAACCTTTCCCTTGTTGGTTGTGAGGGTCATCATTAGTGATTTTCAGGATTGCCTTGGGGATAAGAATTACCCCTGCCGAAGCCTGGACCTCCGAGAGATCTGTCCCAAAGCTCAAGGTGATCATATTCGTGGTCACCTGCTTTTGAACCTTCTCCTTCTTTAGGACTCCCGCATCGTAGAGGGCTTGGAGCTTATCCTTGAGGATGTAACACTTAGACGTATGGTGGCCAAGGAATCTGTGATAGGCATAATAACTCGGGTCATTGGTTTTGTTTGCCTCCTCAGGTTTCGTAGCCTCTGGCAATTTAATTCGATTGCTCTTGAGTAGGTTATCGAATGTCACCATCACTTGGTCTTCTTTGAAGTCGTATTGCCATGGGGGGCATTGCTCGAATTGTCTGGGTTTCGGCCATTGAGTAGTTTTAGGTGTCGGGGCAGAATCGACGGCCATGATCTCTTTTCCTCTTGTTCGATGGGGATTCTTCAGCACGGTCGGCTCCACAGCTCCCTTCTTAGCCTGCGGCTCTTCGGCCTCTAACCTTTTGATCATGTTTTCCACTTACTTGCCCTGACGAACAAGTTCTTTCCAGGTCCGGGTTTCCACCGCGCCAACCTTGGATAGAATATGGATTAAGAGATTATTACGGCACATCTCGATCAATGTGGATTCAGAAACTTGATCCCGACAGTGGACCGATCGGTTCCTGAACCCCTTCACAAAGTCGTTGACCGACTCCAACTTCCGTTGCTTTTCGATGAGGATGGTGGCCATCGACACTTCCGTGTCGTCGTCGAAGAAGCGGGCCAAGAAAAGTCTTTTCGCGTCGGCCCATGACTTGATAGAGCCGGGTTCTAACTTGCGGAACCATTCGAATGCCACCCCCTTGAGGGTGCCTATGAATAACCGAGTGAGAATAGCGTCATTCCCCATAAGGAATCCGGTCTGCGCCATGAAGTAATAAATGTGTTGCAAGGGGTAGCCCTTGCCATAAAATTGCACCAAGCTAATCGGCTTGAACTTCGCTGGGTATAGGACTGTATCCCACTCGACAAGATAGGGTCGGACCACCCCCAGCTTGTTCATGTTCTGTTGAAGCTTCAACGCGTTGAGCTGGTTTTGGAACTCATCGAACCACTTGTCGTAGGCGCTACCCCCAGTATGCAATGTTCCTAGCGACGTTTTGGAAGAGTAATCGGATTGTGGACCGATATTATCCTCCGCTTCAGTCGCCGGACGATGGGGAGGTATCCATTCCTTACTCCCCGTCTGTCACGGTAAGGTGTGCTGGGTTCTTTTCTTCTTCTTCTTCTTGTTCAGAAGCTGCTCCAACACTTCTCTTAAGAAGTCTATGGTCGCATGTTGTTCTTCAAACCTTTGGGCCACCGCCTGTTCTTGTGTGGGTTCATCCATGTGTACCCTTGCTAGTGCATCCTGACTCGAGTACAATATTTGGGACGTAGCTGCTACCGAGTAAATCTCGTCTTCACCGTCGGAGGGAGGTGCTAAGGTTGAATAATCAAACCCAATGCTCACCCCCGTGTGACTACGAGTGTGCCGGTATATACCGTCTCGCTCACGTTGGACAAGAGAAGGATTAGGTCCCAGGAAGGAGTCCGAGTCTTAAGAACCAAAAAGCATGGCTTTGCCCTTGTCCGTCATGTTGATTGTAGCGGATGGGAGCTCTAGATCGTCGGTGGCGCGTCCTTTTTAGTGACGACGCCTTCGACGAGAAGGTCTCGGTCGAGAAGGCCGTTGAGAGAGCCTCTCGAACACCGAAGGTTTCGCCGTTCCTATACATTGGTAGTCGACGAGTACTGTTTGGATAAGCCTTTCACAGTGGTACTAAGGATTCGCCTCATGTATGGTGCGTTTGCGAGTTAAGTAACCCCGGAGGTCTTCTGTGGACGATTGGCGACAACCCCCAACGTCAAACGGGTCGCCCGGGTAATTGCACAAGAGAGTTTTGGATGCACCCCCTGGTGTACACTAGGTAGAATTTTAGGTGTTGGAGTTGGGCGAGTTTTCCTTGACAGGCGAGCCTTCGTGCTTAGGCGAAATCCAGCGTGCAGGCGAGACTCAACCCTTCGTTTACGCAGGCGAGTTTGCGAGGTATCGCCTACTACTTTGCCTTTGTGGTCGAGGCCCTCCCGCTTATTACACTTATCCGTCAAGGAGTCATGGTGAGGCTCGTCTGCCCTTGAGGGTTCGCCTACTCGGTTAGGTTTGCTCATTCGGGTGGTTTATTCGCATCAGGGACGTGACCTGAGAATCGTAGTCCACCCGAGCGGGCGGTCTCGTCCCTCTCGGTTGGCACTCCTGATTTGGAGAGCCTTTCAGTGTCAGGCGAGTTGCCCCTTCGTCTAACACTTTTCGAACCTGCGTAATAGTTCAGGCCGTCATATGAGACGAAGGCTTGGGCTTCCTGTCAGGCAAGGGCCTGTCGTTGCCGCTGGCAAGCTCTTCTAAAGAGAGGAGCGTCCGTGCGGATTGTGGCAGTATGGTCTGCACCGGAATGAACCACTGTTTCCTTCTGGGCAGGCGTCTGTGAGGGCCGTTTAGCGACCCATCTGGCAGACTTTCGCCCCGTGCTCTCAACCTCTGGCTTGGCCTTGATCGATTTAGAGGAAGTAGGTTCCCCCGACATGACTCGGATAGAGTCTTCAGGCGTGGAGGCTTTGACCGTTTGAGATCGGCCTCTACGCACGACTCTGTGGCGTTTGCGGGATGCATTGCCACCAGAGGAGGAAGAAGACAAGTACTCTTCATACTTGGCTTGGTCGAACTCGATTTCTAGGGACTCCACAGTCGTCCCAACAACAACCTCGTCGAACTGAGTTACCACCATTTCGGTTGAAGAAACAGATTCTCCCACTGTGGTCGCCATCTTCTGTAGGTGTGAATTTCTGATCTCCCGAAATAGGGATTTTGTTTGTATTGATAAGAATAGCTTATTACAAACTAATGAATTGGAAATTACAACAGAAGCGGAGGGAATGCCCTCCTTGTTTAACGTGGGGACTTTCGGTAGCTATAGGACGCTTCGCTCGGTTCTCGCACCGAGTCTGCTTCCCTTGGACGATCCGACCAAGGTTGCTGGTGAGCTTCAGTACGCAGTAGAAGCTTGAGTCGGTAGAGTTCGAGTCTTCGAGTTCGACGGTGATCAGGGCCCGAAACTGGGAGAAGATGCTACAGTGTAAAGATTGTGCAAAGAGCTTGTCGTCGACTCCTTTGAGAGTCGAGAAGTGGTTCAGTTCACTGATTGAATTAATTAATTAGCTATGAGCGAACTGCTGAACCCCTTCTCTGTGGCTGGAAGAAGTTCTTAAATAGAGGAGAGATGGCGTGGCCGCTCCTTGAATCATGGGATATGACCATGTACTGTTGGGAGATACCATGCCTTAGGTTTGTACTATGAGCGGCTGCTTGATGGGCTGGAGCACTGTACTCCTTTCCTTCATATCGTGAGGAGTGGGGTTGCGGCTGCCCGGTACTCGAGTAGGTTTAGCCAACTTGCCGTTTACAGGTGGATTTAGCTCTTGACTCGTGCAGGCGAGGCGAGCTTTCTACAGGCGGACTTGATGACTGACCGGTCACTTGTACTGTGAGCGGCTACTTGATGGGCTTGGAGCACTGTGCTCATTCCCTTCATGTCGTGCAGGAAGCGGGAAGGCCCATCCCTGTATGTAGTGCAGCGGCTGTCAAGTACGCAAGTGAGTCTAGCCAGCTTGTCGTTTGCAGGCGGATTCAGCTCTTGACTCATGCAGGCGAGGTGAGCTTCAATCGTGAGCGTGCAGGCGGATTTGGCGACTGCATGGATTTGACTGGTTGCTCGTACTACGAGCGGCTACTTGATGGGCTTGGAGTACTGTGCTCCCTCCTTTCATGTCGTGGGAAGTGGAAAGGCCCATCCCTGTATGTAGCGTAGCGGCTGTCGGGTACGAATTCGACTCTTGACTCGTGTGGGTGAGTCGAGTAAGTAGGCGAATCTGGATGATCTTGACTCGTGCGGGCAAGTCAATCATGCAGGCGAATTTGGATGATCTTGACTCATGCGGGCGAGTTGATCGTACAGGCGAGTCTGTGATCAACAACCGCGGGCGAATTTGGGGATCGTGCGGTTTGGGTTCGCTCTAGTGAGTACAGCCCATAGGTAAGCCCCACCCGTAATTTGCGTGGGCGACTCTGACTCGCAGGCGAATTTGTGTGTAAGTTTGCAGAGGTAATTTTTACCGTCTACAAGAATGAAGATCAATCTTCGAGAAAATATTACGCTTCGTGTAGCTGATCGAACAAGTCATAAATCCTATCAAATCCGGATAGTGAAATTGTTCACATCATGAAAATCTACACATAATCATAAGTTACCATCCTCATTCTCCCAAAGAGGATCATTGTTCCCATAAATAAAAGATACTCTAGAGAGTAATACTCTAAGATAATAACTCATTTATCTAACTCTATCTGTAGCTCCCTCACCTCAGCAGGTGTTGTACGATAGGGTGCTCGGGATATCAGTATTGTGCTCGGCTGCAACATGATGCAGGAAACAACCTCTCTCACTAAAGGAAATCTAGGTATGTCCTGAAAGACATCCTGATACTCTGAGACAATTTCGGTCTCACACAAATCAGCACTCTGGTCCCTCAACATTACCTACTCGACATATACCAGAAATGAAGACACATTCCGGTCACCCTGTGAGGTTGCTACTTTCTATACAAATCCAACGAATGCTCACAAGCTGACTGTTTCAGTAAAACATGTTAGACCCTAGAGGGGGGTGATTAGGGTCTTATGCTAATCTAATCTGATTTAAATGCCAATTAAAATTAATTAATAAGTTATCCTAGCAAGTATGAAATACAACAAGATATATGAGCTAGGATAAGCAATATGAACAATGTGATATATCCTATATGATAAAACTATATATGCAAGGATATGTAAACTAACACAAGGGTAAATAATCTAAACAAGATAGTGGATGAAATAAATGAGCAATGCACAATTGGCGATATAAGATGAATGCAAAAACAAATACGCCAAAGACAAACTCAAACAAGCAATATGATCACGGAGTTCGGACCTTCCGTCCTACGTCTCCGCTCCCCACTCCCGGGGAGAAATTCACTATCACAACCGGGTTTTCTACGCTCATCCGAATAACGTTTACACCTCACAATATCGGTTTTCAACGCTCACCGAACAACGTTCACTCCTCACACTCGGTTTTCTAGTTCACCGAAAACTTTCACAACACACTCGGTTTTCTAGCTCACCGAAAACCTTACAATCTCACAATGTAATAATAAATGATTTGTTCTCTCATACAAGGGGAGAACTCAATGAAGCAC
>BQKN01000039.1:498306-508931 GCA_022839385.1 Asparagus kiusianus
TGACAAAGGAGATTTCTTTTTCAAATCATAGCAAAATTTTGTTAAATTGATACGAGTCGCCGTGCAAGCACTCTTGATCGCGGAATTATCAAGAGTGGGTAAAGAAGAAAACGACTGAAGAACACAAGAGTTTTAATTAGGGTGAAGGAAAATACCTTCTCTAGATTATGAGAATCAAGTGGATTTACAAAACCTCTCTCTCATAATCTCTCTAGATCAAGGAACAACCTCCCAGATCTCTTTTCTGATTACAATCTCAGTTCTAAACCCTAGAAAAGTCGTGTTTCTATTTATACTAAACAGAAATCCCAACTGGAGCAGGAAACAGACCCAGGCCCGGAACCGCTACGCGGTCGACCGCAGTGCCCAAGGCGGTCGACCGGTCAGAACGACGAAAACTAGAAAATCGATTACAGTGTTTTCGGTCGACCGCAGCGCCATCATCGGTCGACCGCTCTCAGTCCCGAGACATAGTCTGGACCTGTGCACTAAGCGGTCGACCGCCGTGACCAAGCCGGTCGACCGGCCAGAGTCCATCTGCAAATCCTGCAGTTTTGACAAATCCTTCGACTTCGTCGCCTCCAATGGCCTCGTCCACGACTCCTCTACTCTATTCTCAAGATACCATGGGAATCATCTATCCTCAAACTCCCATGAGGATCGGTAAGCTTCCGAAGAGAAGATACACCCGTATCATGGGCCCCCCCTTTAGGAACTTGAAGTCTCATTCAAGTTAGAACTTCAGCTGAGGGAACTCGCGAGCCCCTCCTTCTCTGTTGAACCACTTGGCCTTGCTAGGGACCTGACCTTGACGTCTAATGAGAAACGACTCCTTCGTCCCCCGCCTCGTCATGGTCGTCTTCCGTTCCAAAATGCAATCTTCTTTCAGTGGCTCCTCTCTATCAAACCACAAGTCTTCAACATGCGGTAAGATCATCTTGTCATCACCTTCATCATCCAATAATGGAGGCTCAAACAACTTCAAGTACTCGGCATTGATCACCGAATACATGCCTAAGTAAGGTGGCAAATCTAAACGAAAAGCGTTGTCGCCAATCTGATCGATAATCCGAAATGGACCATAACGAATAGGCTTCAACTTCTTCCCTTCTCCTTTGAGCCTCTCCTTACTCAGTTTTAGCCATACCATATCACCTTTACCAAAGTTACAAGGAACCCGATGTTTATCATGTTTCGCCTTGTACTTAGCTTGTGATTTCTTCAATTGAGCTTCAACCGTGGCATGAATATTTGCAATCTTCTCGAGAAATCGCTGAGCACGTTGTCTCTTACTCCCCTCCTTGCCGTCCACTATGGCTTCACTTGAAAACACAAGATCGAACGGGCTCGGCGGTAAAAATCCATAACAAGTCTCGAACGGTGACTTTCCGGAAGATCCATGAACTGCCCGATTAAAAGCAAACTGCAAATATGGTAAACTCTCATCCCAAGTCTTAGGATGCTTGGAATTATACCCCCGCAACATATGCACCATAGTCCGGTTGACTACCTCCGTTTGACCGTCTGTTTGTGGATGAAAGGCCGTGCTCTTCTTTAATTTAGTGTCCATCAAACTCCACAAAGAATCCCAAAAATGCCCGAGAAAACGTCTATCCCGATCCGAAATAATCGAGCTCGGCAACCCAAAGTGCTTCCACACATGCTCAAAGAACAATTGTGCTGCACCCGCTCCTGTCACGGTCTTCTTACAAGGAATCAATATCACCATCTTGCTGAACCGGTCCACCACAACGTACAAATAGTCATGCCCGCGCTTCGTAGTCGGTAACCCTCCTAGAAAATCCATAGAAATGCTCTCCCAAGGCCTAGAACGAACCGGTAATGGTAGGTACAATCCCCTCTTCCTGTTAGAAGGCTTCGAAATACAGCATAACTTACACCCTCCAACATACTTGGTCACATCATCAAGCATCCGTGGCCAAAACACATGTCGCCGTAGATTGAGAAGCGTTTCCTGAATGCCAAAATGCCCTTGCACACGCGAGGTATGTGCTTCCCGAATCCACTGCAACCTATCACCATCCTCCGGAATGCATAGTGATGTCCCACGATACAATAAGCCATCATCTCCAAGTGCATACTGCCCCTTTCGACCAGCCTTCGCCTGCTCAAACACACTACCGAAGTCCCTACTGGATGCATACAACTGAACATACTCAAAAGGAACCAAGGGCTGAATACGCATCGCCACCAACAAAGACCTTATCGGTGGGCGAGATAACATATCGGCTAACTTGTTCGTCGCCCCCTTCTTGTACCTAATAATGATGTTGAAAGCCATCAAATAGGACATCCACTTCATGTGCCGTGCCTGCTGTAGCTTCGTCTGGGCATGCAAGAACTCCAACAGCTTATGATCCGAATGCACGACCACCTCCTTTCCTAACAAGTACACTCTCCAATGCTTAATTGCTTGTATAGCGCATAGAACTCCTTGTCGTAGGTTGGGTAGTTCGCAACAGCACCCGAAAACTTCTCAGAATGGTATTCCACTGGTTTCCCATCCTGAATCAACACCGCGCCTATCGTATAATTAGACGCGTCGGTCTCCACCTCAAAAGTCCGCTACAAATTCGGCAACGCCAACACCGATGCCTCCGAGATCTTCCTCTTTAGTAACTGAAAAGCCTCCTCATGCGTCCTCCCCCACTCAAACTGAACTTTAGCCTTTGTGAGGCCATGTAACGGTGCCGCATAAGTCGAAAAATGTCGAATGAACTTGCGCAAATACTGGCAAGCCCCCATGAAGCTCCTAACCTCAGTCACTGTCTTCGGCGTCGGTCACTTTGTGATCACCTCCACCTTGCCTGGATCTATCCTCCGCTGGCCCTTCCCTACGATGAAGCCGAGATACACCAACTCGTCCTTCCCGAACTCACACTTCTTCCCATTGAGCTTTAGCTGTCCGTCCTGCAACACTTCAAATACCCTCTCAACATGAACGAGATGCTCCCCCCAGGTCCTGCTGTACACCAAGATATCATCAAGGTAAACTATCACAAAATCCTCTATAAACGGTCGCAACAAATCATTCATAAGTCTCATAAAGGTAGCCGGAGCATTACACAATCCAAACGGCATCACCAACCACTCGAACAGGCCTTGCTTGGTCTTGAACGCAGTCTTCCAAGTGTCTTCCTCCCGAATCCTCACCTGATGGTAACCAGACTTCAAATCCAGCTTCGTGAAAAACCTCGCTCCCTCTAACGGGTCCATAAGATCATCGATCCGTGGTAATGGGTAGCAATTCTTGATGGTAATCTTGTTGAGCGCCCGGTAATCTACGCACATGCGCCAGCCTCTATCCTTTTTGGGCACCAACAACACTGGTGACCCGCAAGGCGAACAACTCGGCACAATCACTCCCGTCTCCAAGAGTTCCTGAAATTGCTTCTTGATCTCCTCGGACTCCAGTACTGATGTGCGGTATAGGCCTATGTTAGGTAAGGAACTCTCCCCTGTCAACATAATCTCATGCTCTACACCTCGACGTGGTGGTAGTCCCGTGATCTCCGAAAACAAGTCCGCATACTTGGCCTTTAACCTTTCAAGATCTCCCTCCTGAAGCTTGCTCAAGGTGGACAAGCACATCCTACTCAGCTGCTCTTCATACGGCCGAATGAACAATAGAACGAACTTCCTGCCCGTATTCACCAACCTCTTAGCCTGAGTCACTGTCACCAAGCTCGTCTCCTGTGGAAGAGATGCCGAACAAAAAATGAATTGCTCGCCATCCTTGGTGAACGTATACTTTTGGGCTCGCCGATCATATACTGCGTATCTATCCAACAAATAAGGATTGCCCAAAATAACTTGGCAAACATCCAACGGAACCACGTCGCATGTGACCTCGTCAATATACGACTCATGGAGTGCAAATCTGAAGGAACACTGGTTCACCACACTCAATCCCGCCTCCTTCTGAATCCACCCTAATGGATAGGGCTTCGGATGCTTCATCGTCTTCAATCCCAGCTTCTGTACTAATGCCTCAGATATCAGATTTTTTTGACTTCCTGTATCTACAATAGCATCCACTAAACTGGTCTTGACCTACAACTTTAGAACAAAGAGCTGCTCCCTCGGGTCGTCATCTTCTTTGGTGGCCTGCTTTCCCGCCACAAGGTTGAGACTGCTATTGGGTTCGGTCATCCCGGGAACCTCCTTCGGACCCTGTGCTATAACGTATGCCTTCTTCTCCTCCTTCTTCTTTAATCCTTTTGGCTTCAGATGAGGATACTTATCCCAGCAACGATCAGCCACATGCCCTGTCTGCTTGCAGTGATTGCATATCAATCCTGCTTTCCCCGAGTCAACCTTCTTCTTCTCATCCTTAGACTGAGAGCCACCCGTCTTGCTCCCCGATGGTTTGGAATCCTCCTTTGTCTCGTTGCCCTTCTTCTGCCGGCCCTCGATGGCAATGGCCTTCACGCTCGCCTCTACGATTGTTTCTACTGAAAATAGTTTCATCTCCTTATGGATGTAATCATTCAGACCCGCCATGTACTTCATAAAGATGGGGTACTCGGACGTTGCGATGTTTAGGACCATCGCCTGTTGCTGGAACTCCGTCGTGTACTCTTGAACGGTCTGATTAAATTTTTGGCGCAAGCCATACCACTTGTACCAACGCTCCTCAAGGAACCCCACTGGATAAAATTGCTTCTGAAGTAGCTCCTTGAACTTGTTCCACAACGCCGCTTTCTTCTCCTGTTTGTAATAGGATTTCCACCACGTCAACGCGTGCCCTGAAAGCTTCAATGTCGCGAACACTATTTTCTCCTTGGACGAATATCCATAGAGAGTGAAGTACATCTCCATGCGTTCGATCCAATCATCAAGCTTCTCCACATTGATACTCCCATCATAAACAGGAATCTCAACCTTGAAGTCAATCTTCAGATTCTGGTAATGATTCTTACCCCCTTGATGTCCAATAGTCTTGACAATCTCAGTCTCCCCCTCTGAATTAGATTCCTCATGCTCTTCATCGGATTCGACGAGTTTCTTCTTACCCTTCGAAGAAGATTCCTCCTTTTTGTCACCTCCGTTGATTAGACCCACGAGTTGAGTAAGAGTCGTCCCGATCGTCTCAATCTGCTTCTCCATGGCATCAAGTCTTGTTGAATTATCTGCTTCAGACATCTTCTCCTTCCTTAATTTCTGGACCCCCTCCGAGGAATTAAGGATCTCGCCAAGCTTCTTGTACTGTGAGCGAGTAAGGACCATACACAGTTCCCCCCTTCACAGGATCTAGGGCTCTGATACCAACTTGATACGAGTCGCCGTGCGAGCACTCTTGATCGCGGAATTATCAAGAGTGGGTAAAGAAGAAAACGACTGAAGAACACAAGAGTTTTAATTAGGGCGAAGGAAAATACCTTCTCTAGATTATGAGAATCAAGTGGATTTACAAAACCTCTCTCTCACAATCTCTCTAGATCAAGGAACAACCTCCCTGATCTCTTTTCTGATTACAATCTCAGTTCTAAACCCTAGAAAAGTCGTGTTTCTATTTATACTAAACAGAAATCCTAACTGGAGCAGGAAACAGACCCAGGCCCGGAACCGCTACGCGGTCGACCGCAGTGCCCAAGGCGGTCGACCGGTCAGAACGACGAAAACTAGAAAATCGATTACAGTGTTTCCGGTCGACCACAGCGCCATCATTGGTCGACCGCTCTCAGTCCCGAGACATGGTCTGGACCTGTGCACTAAGCGGTCGACCGCCGTGACCAAGCCGGTCGACCGGCCAGAGTCCATCTGCAAATCCTGCAGTTTTGACAAATCATTCGACTTCGTCGCCTCCAATGGCCTCGTCCACGACTCCTCTACTCTATTCTCAAGATACCATGAGAATCATCTATCCTCAAACTCCCATGAGGATCGCTAAGCTCCCGAAGAGAAGATACACCCATATCATAAATGGCCAAAACGTCCACAAAGATCACATATATACACATGAGCATGCTTATGATGAACATAATGAGTATGTGCATGTGTATGTGATGAAGAAGCTACATGAGATGCACAAGGAGCATTAGCATTCTTATGTTTGTGTGCATCATAGCAAAATTTAGCTAGATGGCCTTTACGGCCGCAAATTGAACACTTATAAACTTTGCTATATATGTGTGCATGATGAGTAGATGATGACTTAGACTTGGCACACATATCCATAAGCTTCTTATGATTATTGATGCGTGTTTTCAAAGTTGAATCTAAAGATGAAATGCTTTTATTCATAAGATTCAAATCTTTATTTTTAGGCACATATGCATTTTTTGAAGTAGAACATAAATAGTTATTTATAAAGAAAGCGGTATCATTTTGTATGTTCTCTACTTCTAATATGGCATTATTTCTATCATGAGTTAACTTGGCAAAGTTTGAAAGCAAAGAATCATGATCCAATTTTAATTTTTTATTGTTTTCTTTAAGGATCATATTTTCATTAGAAATAGTATCAAACTTAGAAGTTAAAGACTCATGATCGGATTTCAAAATTACATGCTTGCTTTATAAATTAATGAAATCATTTTGTAATTTCTTGTAGGCATGCAATAATTTATCACTAGCACAAGCAAGTTCATCATTAGGTAAATCATTAATAGATTCGAACTCACAAACCTCACTAGGGCTATCGCCTAGTGCTCGTCTGCATGAAGCTCCTTTAGAACTTGAAGCGGGATCCTCCAAAGCTTGTCGGATCGCCTCCAAGTCTCCTTGATACGCTTCTATAAATTTCCATAATGTATAAGCACTATCAAAAGAATCTAGCTTGTTAGACATAAATAAATCAAATGCATTTAATAAAAATTCTAACATAAGCTTGTTCATAATAAACATCTTTTTATCATGTTTGCTCCACTTGGATTTCTCCAACGTGGGCACAATATAAGCACAATCAATGATTTCTCATAAATCGATATTTTTAGATTGAATAAATATTTTGAATCTAAAACACCATTGAGCATATGGGAAAACATTGAATTTAGGAGCAACACTAGAATCATAGCCTAAACAAGATGCATCATTCATATCCATAATAAAAAAATATATGCAAGCAAGATACAAATAAAATGAAAACAAGATTAGCATAAAAGATAACTTGGATCTTTAACTCAAGGCGATTAGACCTTAAATCAAAGAGCACCAAGCTCTAAAACCAATTGTTAGACCCTAGAAGGGGGTGATTAGGGTCTTATGCTAATCTAATCTGATTTAAATACCAATTAAAATTAATTAATAAGTTATCCTAGCAAGTATGAAATACAACAAGATATATGAGCTAGGATAAGCAATATGAACAATGTGATATATCCTATATGATAAAACTATATATGCAAGGATATGTAAACAAACACAAGGGTAAATAATCTAAACAAGATAGTGGATGAAATAAATGAGCAATGCACAATTGGCGATATAAGATGAATGCAAAAACAAATACGCCAAAGACAAACTCAAACAAGCAATATGATCACGGAGTTCGGACCTTCCGTCCTACGTCTCCGCTCCCCACTCCTGGGGAGAAATTCACTATCACAACCGGGTTTTCTACGCTCACCCGAATAACGTTTACACCTCATAATGTCGGTTTTCAACGCTCACCGAACAATGTTCACTCCTCACACTCGGTTTTCTAGTTCACCGAAAACTTTCACAACACACTCGGTTTTCTAGCTCATCGAAAACCTTACAATCTCACAATGTAACAATAAATAATTTGTTCTCTCATACAAGGGGAGAACTCAATGAAGCACAACTCAATGTTACAATCTCTCACAACCCTAATATACTATGTATGCAAATACAATAAGCTCAAGTGGGTGTGTGTAGCAATGAGTAAAATCAAATCTAAACTCAATATAAAAACTAGCTTTAAAGAAAGATAATCAAATAACTAAGCAAATGTAAAGCTAGATAGAGTTTAGAAAACTTCTCCAATAGATGACAAGATGGAGAGATGGAGATTGGAGCCCAAACAAGAAGATGATCTCCTCCACTTGTGAAAACAATCTTCAAACCAAACAAACACTAAAAACACACTTAAACCCTTATTTAAAACTCTTTAAACTTGTTTAAAACATTTCTTGAGTTGTTGTAAGTGATGAGGGATGATGGGTATTTATAAGAACTCAAGACAACAACCCAAAGCCAAAAAAAAGCCCAAAAAACGAGGCAAATCCCCAAAAAATCGGAACCAGGAAAATAGAGCCGTTGTGCTACAGTAACTCTCGTGGTCGACTGTAGCGGTCGACCGTGGGTACTGTAGCAGTCTGGCAGATCTGATTTTTCTGCATCTCTTGCTTTGTAAAATTAATTAAAAATAGTAAATCAACTCCAAAAATTATGAAAGCTTAAGAGAACGTTCTAGACATATAGAAGAACATGTTAGAGAAAGAATTTCTGAAAAAACATTTCTCAGTTGAGAGAAATAAATGTTTGAACACAGATATACAGTTTCTAAAAATCTGCTGACGTACACGATTTTGTAAAATCAATTGGGCACAGTAAATCAACTCCAAAAATAGTAAAATTTTGAGAGAAGTTTCTAAACATGTAGATAAACATGTCAAAGAAAGAATTTATTGAATATCACTTCCCATTTATTAAAACTCATCTGTTTTGTAAAACATGCACGAACATGTGTACGAACAAAAACATGATTTTGTAAATTCCATTAAACATAACAAATCAATTCTAAACTTGATGAAACTTTACGAAATGTTTATAAACATGAAAACAAACATGTTAGAAAAAGAATTTCTCAAATTTAATTTTCATTTGTGAAAACTCATGTATTTTGCAAGTGTGTCCAAAGCATGAAAACCCAAAACCATGCATGTATATATATATATAACTATATATATACACATAGAAACCAAATACGTGTGTGTATATGATATTGAGCTTAAGGTATTTAACACACATAATATAAAACCTAAACCAAGTTACCCAAGCTAGATCTTGATCTTCAATAAGCTCTTCTTGGTAATCTCACGGATGAAACTTGAACTTGATCTTTAACTTTGAATTGCAAGGCTTCACTCCACTATTCCGCCAACCTCTATTGGATATCATCCTTATAGTGCATATTCCATCCAACCTCCAACTTGTTGTTGTCTACAATAAATAGATAACACAAGCACTAGACAAACAACATTAGTGGTAAATTGTTTGTTAAACATTATCAAAACAAGAAGGCCAACAAAACAGTCGATACTAACATGGTATGATAATAGTTAATCCATACCAAGAAATAATGTTGAAATTTGACATCAGCACCAAGATAAACTTGATGACTAACTCAGACTCATCTAGTCTGATGACACATCTCCTACAAATAGAAGGGACACTCCCCCTAGAAGAGTAGAGACTGACAACGGAATATCTAAGGAATGTGCTACAAGCTGAAACCTATCAACGAAGGTATGAAAGATAAGAGATAAGCAAATTTCCTAAAACAAACTAGATCCGAGCTGAAAAGGAAATCACGAAGAAAGCTCCGCTCGTACCCTGATCACGTGGTACTACTGTATAAACTCTGCTGGTGGTGTAACATATATGGGACCATCTGTCCTTCAGGAATCTCCTGGATAAATGCAAATCTGGCCTACTGGCCCCTAAATCCTCGGATTAACAAGTAGTGTCTCTATTTCCTTGCTACTGGTCGAAATTATGACTCTGAGACTATCGACCGTGACCTCTATCATGCTTGCTTCCTGCTGGTGTACTGCGACAAATCTTTCACTCTTTGTTCGATCTTGTTGTGATTGTAACATGTACTTCAAACTCTGCGCTACTTCGGTGCTCTCGAATCATATGGTGCTCCTTTCTTATATTGTCCTTATTACTGGGTTAAAATCATTCTCCCGCTGCTAGGATGCTCTAGATTCCGTAATAGTTCTCTTGCCATTGTCATTATCACTATTCTGATTTTGATTTCTTCCTTCACTACGGGTATATCTCCATGCTTCACTTAGACTAGCTCTAACTGCTTGTTGAAGTAGTGACTAAAATTCTCCTAAATAGGTGATAATTGCTGCCCCATCAAAAATCTTGATGTCGTTGTTATCCTCTAGCGATGTCCTCAATGTCGAATACATCTAACTTCTATTTGGTACTAAGTCGACATTCAAGAAATTTTCACATACTCCTTCCATTATAGGTTAAAATTGAAATTGGTGTGCCTTGAAACTCTGGTGCTCTTATTGTCTGATATCTTTCTTATTCTTTCAGAGCTAAACTTCCTTTGTGGCTCTATAAACAGCTAATTGTGGTGGTGCCCTCATTGGTATTGCCTCTTTACTTTCATGACGGGTACAACCAGTGATGGAACTCCTAAAAGTGGTACTGCTGACGAAAACGGATACACCTCTTGCTCCTTGAGTTTTGTAAGATCTTGCTGCTAATGGTGCCATAAAGTCGATCAAATACTGTGGAGCCTGTTGTGGCTCGGCTCTGCATGTCCAGTTCTCCAGGTACGAGTTTTACCTCACCACATCCTCGTTTCGATATTTATAATATCGGAAGGGAGAGCTTAAGTATCACAGTAAATGAGATAGCATATATATATATATATATATATATATATATAT
>BQKN01000039.1:509031-554994 GCA_022839385.1 Asparagus kiusianus
ATATATATATATAACGTATCACAATACGAATTCATAACACATAGTATTCACGCAAATACCTTCAATCAACTTAAAATAGTTATCCTAAAAAAATATTCTCAAATATTTATATACACGCATATATCGTCCTCACTCCTACTAGAAAATTCTTATCGGACTCTATACATAAATCCTAAGAAACTTTAACCTAGCTCCACGACTTGACACAGGATGATCCTAAGGATACTGGAACTAGAGCTCTAATACCAACTGTGGCGTCCCTGGGTTCACACAAGGCTATAGTCCAAGGTAAAACCGAGAATGTCAAACCTGTCATGTACCACACCGTGCAATAACATGTTTCACCATCACAATTACTATCTCTCTAGTAGAGTCAATAACAGGTGTAGGTGCAAAAGCAAGTAAATAATACAAGAGATAACTGATGAAATGATAGTGATTGAATTAATATTTCATCATCCAACATACAAAAATACAAAGTCAATCTTTAAAATGAAAAAATCTGGAGATCTTAACAAGTCTCAAATACTGAATGTCTGATAAAAAAATAAGGCACACAACGAATAAAACTCTCAATGACTCAATAAAATGTCTATAGTAGAGCTCCTAAAATAAAACAAAACTATAAAGAGAGGATGAACACTAATGTGTATCGCCATCAACCTCCGTGCACCTGGCTCATTACCTGAAATGGAAGGGACAACGACTATCAAATCGCTAGCGTGCAACATCACAACCAACCCCAAGAGAGAGGGCTCGTTGTATATAAGAAAATACAGTCAATACATAATAATATAAAATTCATTGATTCTATCAAAACTGAGGATTTTAGTATTTAGAAATTTACAACACGAGCATAGGTACATCGAGCGAAATAATCCAAACAAGGAAACCCTCATGTATATACCTTGTATCTCAAATTATAAACCCCTAAATACCAAATCCCTAAATCTAATACATGGAACAATAAATTTAAGAAAAACAACCCATCTCAACTCTTGCACATAAAGATATGTCAAACCCACAATAGTGTAGTGCCTAGCATACATAGTTGTCATGTCTCCATCTCATGTAAAATGTCATGTCCTAACTCGGTTAAGTGTCATACTCAAAGTTTAATAGGTGTCCAACACATGGACTAATAAAAATGAGTGTCCAATACATAGACTATGTATGATGAATGTCCAACACATGGACTATGTATGATGAATGTCCAACACATGGACTGAAAGATAAATGCCTAACACATGGACTGAATGAAATGAATGTCCAACACATGGACTGTACAAAATGCGTAAATATCGATGAGACATATGAAAAGATATACATATACTAATTTCACACGTGTCTCGGTATGCAGATCTTAACCGGTGCCCTCAATTCAACTAACATGCATAAATGATTAGTTAATCACTGAATTCTAGTACCAGATAATCGAGGCAACTCCTCGTAAATGCAAAAATACACAACGAAACACAAACGTGCACAAACAGTTCGGCTGTCGACCACAGAGGTAACTCCGGTCGACCGCGCAAAGTGCAAAAACAAGCTACTCAACAAAAATGCCCGACGGTCGACCGCCGCGTCCATCGCGGTCGACCGCACAGAGGGCAGACAGATTTTGCCCATCTGTACGCCCAGCGGTCGACTGCCGCATCCACAACGGTCGACCGTGAAACAGATCTAAAACTTGATAATTTCTTCTTAAACAAAAATCTAACATTCCTAATAGTCATATAATATGCAACAAAAATTAAACAGGAAAATACATTGCCAAAAACCCCAAGCATAAACACACATGTTAAAATGTTTCGAAAACAAGAAGTTGTGATTTAACTCATGATTAAATTGTTTCAGCTCTAGATCTTTATTACCCAAAACGTTGGTGGTCTTTTGATAAACTGAAACACAAGATTTTCGCATCATATGCTATAAAGAATATCTTTTTTATACTCAAATATATGTTTTAGGCTCAACAAAAACCCATTAAAATCATTAGAAAACTTTTAAGAACATGGGGTAGGGCTGGGCGAGATGTTACTCATCTAAGGGGTGTTGATGAACTCCCAAAAACATGTGAGAATGATCCCTCGATGCCAAACGCCACAAATCTCGCCTTCTCCTCGCTTTCGCCTCATGAAACTTCCCCGAGAACACAAATTTAGGGCTAGGGTTTGAGAGAGGAAGAGAGGGGCTACTAGGGCTTGGAACACAGAAGAAAAGAGGTATTTTTTGTGTTTAAACATGTGTATATATAACAGCAAACCCAAAAAACTACAGCCCAAAACCCGAAACCCAAAACTGGAAAACCCTGTTTGACTAGAAACATACTCTTCGGTATTTTGGCTGTAACTTTCGCATCCGAACTCGGAATGAGGTGATTAAAGATTTGTTAGAAAGCTGCTAAAGATATCTACAACTTTGGCTTTTAAGTTTTTCCATATTCATAACGCATCAGTGTGTAAAATACAAAATCTCTCCACTGGTCATAAATTTCCAGATTTACACATCGAGCATGATTTGTGCATTTGCTCTTATATATATACATATATACATTGAATTGATCTTAAATTAATTCCTAGCATACTCAGACATCATAATATGTTATTTATAAATATATAATATATTTATTATTATTTATCATAAAATATTCAATTTTTTAGGGTTTTATAGTTACTATTCATATGTACGGGGGCGCTGTTTCACAAATATTGTTACTACTTCATACATACGGTACTATTCATAAGTACGGTTAGTATTTATATGTAATGGGTACTTTTCATACATACGGCACTATTCAGAAGTACTTTACTATTCATACGTATGAGTACTATTCATAAGAACTATTACTATTCGTACAAACAGGTACTATTCATAAGTACTTTTACTATCCATACGATACTATTCACGAGGACATCACTATTCATACATACGGGTACTATTCAACATATGAAAAATACTATTCACCGACGGTGTTAGTATTTACGGATCGGGTCTTGTTTGCCTCGAACGTTTGATCGCGGACACGATGCATGGGCCACACGTCGATACACGTGCGTGTTCATGAGGAGTATGAGTGGGTTCAAGTACACATGTATCCTCGGGAGTGGGTAACCTCATGTATTGTTTTCGTCACAACTAGGAGATGACTAGTAAAAGTAATATATGTTTGGATATCATTGATGAACACAACTCGGTACTATTTGGGGATAGTGCATTGATATACTATATATGCATAGTTATATACATGTTCGATATCATTGATGAGCACAGCTCAGTACTACGTGGGGGTAGTGCGTCGATATACCATTTGTACATGCCATTGAGTCGGGTTTGAGGATGCTTGATTTAGCAGTCCGTCTCGCATTAGGGTACGATGAGGCTTGTGATCCATATTTCTAAGATACCTTTTTGGTAGTCCACCCTGTACTCATGTTACGCACTAAGATGCGATGAGACTAATAAGTCGTATACACATTTGGGATACCAGCTTGGTTGTCCATCCCGCATGATAATGCGATGAATCAAGAACTTGAATGGAATTGCATTGTGACGATTGTTGATAGCCTAAGTCTTTGGTGGATGCCACTTATGAATATAACTCATCGCTGAGCTATGAAACTGATGTACTTTGCCTTTAAAAGTACGTGGAACTATATGCTGATATTTATTTTATCTTCACAGTGATAGTGGAAGATATTATAAATATGATATTTTGATGTCTTTACTATTATGTATATGCTTTTCTCTACTTCTTAGTTAGGATCAATGATTAGCGATTCACAATTTGAGACATATGGTATATACATGAGGGTTTCCTTGTTTGAATTATTTCGCTCGACGTACCAGTCTCGTGTTGTGGATGTTTAATTGTTGATTTCATTTAGATTGTTTATTCTTAGTTCGGTATTAATATTTAGTTATCTACAATTTGAGACATATGGTATATACATGAGGGTTTCCTTATTTGGATTATTTCGCTCGACGTACTACATCTGGTGTTGTAGATTCCTAATTATTAATTCCACTTAGATACATGGTAAATGATCTAGGTAGACTATGCTTATAGGTAGAGCTTTCGTCATATGTAGTAGCCCTTCCCCTGGGGGCGGACGAAGAAGTTCGCTGTAGCACTGTAGCCATCTAAAAATGCCAATGGGTATCCGTACACAGCTCGAGACGGAGTGTCACGCCCCGAGTCCAAAACATGATAATTTGGAGCGTGACTCGGTCAGCAATACAACCAGACGGTTACATTCACGCCTCTGGATCATCCTGTATACAGATATATTACCAAAAGAACTACTACATAGAGCATGTAACTAAAATAACAAAGGAACTAGATAGATAAAGAAAACTCTGAAAAGACAAATTCTCCTACATGTCCACAACTCTTCAAAATAGGAAAGAGGAAAATACATCTTAGTCTGGAGTATCACAAGTGATTACAAGAAAGACTCAATAAATGAAGCTGAGAGAGAGAAAGTGATCATTGTCACTGCTCTAAATCCTTAAAGTACTCTTGGTCCTGCGAAGAAAGAACAATTCCCAAGTCTGGGGCATGCAAACCCCAGGGGAGTCAGAAAACTCCCAGCAAGCATGTAAAATGAGGAAATTATGCACATGTAAGTATAAGCGGTAGATATAAAGAAAAGATAAATTCTAAATTTTCAGTGATAAAAGAAAATGCTACTCTTATAAATCAAAATAAGATAAAAACTCAATTAAAGATGATATAGGAAATTTCTAAACATGTATATCAAACAAGGTCTACCCTAAAGCATACATCTTATACCCTATACTAAAATGAGGTAAGATTTAGAAACCCACAATATGAGAGATGAATGCGTCGAGGGAATAATCCAAACAAGGAAACCCTCGTATATACCATATATCTCAAATCGTAAATCTCTAAATATTTACTCCCAAAATTCTATACACAACAATATCAAATATACAACATCCATACTTCATCCAGGTCCATACCGTGCATGCCAAATCTATCACAAGCATAAAAACACATTATTCTTATTTTTTTATGTTATTTGAATTAGAGAAGAATATTTTCATGTATATAAATCGGTTCCCCGTAAAACGTCCCGGGAACACGGCTTCAAGTCAGGAATTGGCTCTTTGGCCCATGTATATATATAACTCAGGATGTTAGGAATGCGCATATGCCCGTTTATATACATGTTATATTCTTCGTCTAATTCCCCTTTTAAAACCCCATGTTTGTCAATTAAATTTTAAATGACTGTGCATGAAATATTGTGCACTAACCACAGAGTTACCGTGGAACGACTTCTGTAAAACTATGAAAATAACCGTGACCCAGAACATGTCTAATCAAGATGGGTGCATCGTCTAGTCGATGCTATAGTAGTAATAGCCAAGGAAAACCTCATATCGGGATGTCGATATCGAGAACATAGCCATGCTATGAAAGCACGCTTATAAATCATATTTTTAACAGGAGTCGTCTTCATGCACAGTCAGCCCTATTTAAGGTCACTACATGATAAAACATATCTTTAGGTGATCACACATCATCATCACTATGCATACATAGTTCACGGTCTACAAGAATCCAAAAATACTCAAAAGAAATATAAAGGTGAATTCTTCATAACAAGGAAATTCTAAAATAAATAGGCTTATCATAAAAAACTTTGAACACTTATAGTATCAGTTCGTGCCAAGCTCATGGCCAAAAATAATTAACCACTATTATGAATTATATAAAAAATATAAGTTCCCTTGACTCTGACACTAATGTTGAGAAACGTTTGAAAAATCCTAAGAAAAAGATGTTTGTAGCTTCGAAAAATTTATAGAAGAAAAATATGTACTTGTTTAAAGATACTGTTAACTATAAATTGAAATAATCAGAGATTGAAGGCATTTTTGGTAAATTAAACGTAACAATGGGACCCTTTAAGAAAAATACTAGTTAACTAGAAAATACCATAGAATATTTTTAAGCATCAAACTTTTTTTTTAAAGACAAAAATAAAGAATACCAAATGCTAAAATAGTTGTAGGCTAACATCAAAGTATAGACTATCTTTACAGTAAGATTTTGAATATCTAACTGTGATCCATATAAGAAAAACATTAGCACATAACATTTCTTAAATCATGAAAATAAATAGTGTATTGCTAAAACTTCATGTATCATGAACAGGAAAAAGGATGAACCTAAAGATCTATTCAGGTCTAAGCATTTTCACTCCATAACCTAGAGACTTAACCACATACTAGGCTCTACTCGGAAACCACCGAAGTAAAAGATCCATAAATAACAAAAATCACATCAACTGACAAGCATTAGATCCATACAGTGACAATAATAATAATAATTTCAGCATTACACTCATATATGAACCATACTAAAAGCAACTAACTATTAAAAAGGAATAATTAAGGAATTAGTTTATGTTACTGATATAACATGAAGTTTGGGTGTACACCAAGCAATCCATAATTATCCTTGATCAATCAGAACGATAACTTATAGGAGGAAGTTAAAGGAATGATTGAAAATATGCTTGCATGAATGTAAGAAATTTTTTTTTTAATTTGAGGAAAAAGATGCTTGCATAATAACAACGAGAACGAATTCAATAAAGAGCAAGACAAAAATGCTTGCCGTCAAGAGGGTGATGGCGATGTTTGGGGACAACGACGACGAGCGGCGGAGGACAGCGACGACGGGTCTGCAGGTCGAACGGGCTTAGGAAAGCTTGGCGGCGGGCGCGGGTCAGAGTTATCCGGCGACGACGAGGGCTCAAGTGGAGCGGGTTCGTGGAGGCGTCGGAGGACTGGAAGGTGATGGGCGGCTGACGGTGTGGTAGAGATGCTGGGGGTGGTTCGGCGGAGATAAGGGCTCAGGGCGGCGGGAGGTGGTGGCGAAGATGGAGGTGGTGGTTGTTGGTCGTGGTGGCTGGAGGCGGAGAAGGGGGTTGGGTTTTGTGGACGAGAGAGAAGGAGGAAGAGATGGGATGTCGGCATGAAAACCTAGGTGGAGGGGGTGATGTTCACGTGAAAGAGAGAGGGTATTTATAGGGTAGGGTTAGGATTAGGGTTAGGGTTTAATTAGGAGTAATTAACAAATAGAAGAAAAATAGGGGAAAATATGAATAAATAGGAAAAATTCTTGTGAAAATTAACAATAACGAAATAATAATATTAGTAATAAAACAAATATTTATTTAAGAGTTTTCACCGGAACTATATAATTTATAATTATCAAAATCATTAATAACTATAAAAATCAGATTTTTAAATCATAGAAAATTCTAGAAGGCCGAGAAAAATACAAATACTCTTTTAAAAATAATAATTTAATATTTTAAAATACCAAAAAAAATTATTTTAACTAGTATCAAAATTTATAGTCCTTACATTCTACCCCCCTTACAACAAATTCCGTCCTCGGAATTTAATCCAAGCACACGAGAAGCAATGCTCTACCAGAAATAAATAGATATGGTACCCAAATCTAGATTGTCGTTGTATATATCTCATACTTTACAATATAAGCCTATTGGAATGACTCTTCATAGTATAAATCCCGTGCGAGATCAGTCAAGACGTGATACATGTAAACCAATTTTTTTCCCCAAGTTTGGTCCTAAGGATCGTCACCCTTAGGACCACCACCAATCACAATCCAGTGGAGGAAGATCACGAGCCCCCTCTCACTAAAACATGTATCCCAATACAATTATTACAATGGTGTCTTGAAGGACTCGCTTGACATTCAACACTATGGCATTATAACCATGTATAACCTAAGATAATTTGATACTAATATAAAACTGGTAGATCCTAGCATGAGCCTTTTCATGAAGTTTTTTTTTCATTTCTTAAACTTATAAACAATGTGGTTGGAATCATGGTTCAGTGGCGCTTTTCAAGTATTAATATATCTTTCTAGATATCAAGCATCATGTATTATCTCGATCATATACTGGGTACATAGTCATATAATATCTTCAAATCAAAGACTTAACTTTATATGGCTGTTATCTCACAAAATCAAGTTTCTAATATATATACCCTCAACATCATCCACATGATTTCTCATTCTTGGATACCATGCCTATTATCAAGTACGAACCACATTCAGAATTTATAATCTAGATAATCAATTGCACATATGTCACCATATGGATTTGCCTTACATGTATATCTACATCGAGTTAAGCTAAAAAAAACATTCCTCTCACATGACCTAACGGTGCTAAGATACTAGTCTAGCTGGAGGTAGCTGAAAAGTTTTCAAGTCTACTAATATCCTGATTGGTGAGCACATAAAGAACATCCAAGTTCAGTCGTATGAACTAGCTGGAGATAAATGGTTAAAATTTAGATGATCTGTTGGCTGAGATAACTTCATCCAAATAGGAAACCATGAACTTGTAGTTGCTGCTAATGTGAGGGCTAGTGGCTGGATAAACTTTCATGCTAGCTTAACTTTATGAAGCTTGGGGGTAGTCTACAAAAACCCTATCTATGCACATTGACTAAGTCCGTATACACTTGGCTTGAGAAAGGGAAAGAATTAACTGTTAAGATATAAATGAATTTAGATGCGGAATCAAAGGAGTAAGCGCAAAAAGATATTGCAAGAGGGAACGACACTAATATTATACATGCTCAGACTCCTATTCCTATTTTAAAAAATCCAATAGTTATGTATAGGATGAGAGCCCAGTTATCTAACCTGGGCTAATATCACATTCTCAACGCCCTATCTCGAATTTTGTAGAATCGTTATTTCTTCATTGTCCCAGTACAACCTCTTAGTTGATCCATGCATATCTTAATGCTAAAAAGTCATATTCAAATTCAAGATGCCTCAAATCAACTATATATCGCTCATCTTAACTTCGAACATAGTCCAAATATAGTGTATACCTCTCTTCAAAATTTATATCATTCTAGATGTCATCCTTCTGTTGTGCTGCTCTACTAATATTTAGGTTAAACTCATCTCTAAAGATTTTATACTAATCATATAAATTCAGATGAAGTACAAATTTTTATATAAATCCTCCATCGCTGCTCACAAATTCTCAATTGTCAAGATCATAAATTTCACCAAATATCTTCTAAGTTGATCTATATATATGTCCATGCATCTTCAATCATCAAATAAGTCGGATCGAAAATCAAATATCATTATAAAATTTCATATCATTATAGCTCTCTTCTTAGCTTTAGTAAATCTTTATTTCATCTCATGTCCTAGCAAACCTCTTTTCAGGTCTTTGCATATCTCAATCATTAAAATTTCAAACTAATATTTTGATATCTCGAATATGTTTCTTTTTCACCCACCTTATTTATCACCTTAATCTTGATATAATATGAATGTATCTTCTCAACTTACTCAACATCAAATCCCCATTCTAATTTTTTTTCACTCTTGATCCTCTAACTTAGTTTTAAATAACATCTTATTCATATTTCCTCAATCCCAAGATCATGTCCTCAAAAATTAAATTCCAAATACATGAGGGACAACTGGAGTAGGGGGTTGACATTTTGGAATCATAGTGATCACCTAAAGGAGATTGGTCAAGATTAGGACAAAGAATCAGGATATTATGAGTCAAGGGATGTATTTCTGGAAAGGAAAGACCCTATACTATACATGCTCCATATTTTTGGTCTAATCTTAATTTGTGTTTGTATACAGGATGAGACAACAATTTCTAAACCTGGCTCTGATACCAATAAAACCTTGTCATGCCCCGGGTCCAAAATATGATAATTTGGAGCGTGACTCGGTCGGCAATGCAACCAGACGGTTACATTCACGCCTCTGGATCATCCTGTATACAGATATATTACCAAAAGAACTACTACATAGAGCATGTAACTAAAATAACAAAGGAACTAGATAGATAAAGAAAACTCTGAAAAGACAAATTCTCTTACATGTCCACAACTCTTCAAAGTAGGAAAGAGGAAAATACATCTTAGTCTGGAGTATCACAAGTGATTACAAGAAAGACTCAATAAATGAAGCTGAGAGAGAGAAAGTGATCATTGTCGCTGCTCTAAATCCTTAAAGTACTCTTGGTCCTACGAAGAAAAAACAATTCCCAAGTCTGGGGCATGCAAACCCCAGGGGAGTCAGAAAACTCCCAGCAAGCATGTAAAATGAGGAAATTATGCACATGTAAGTATAAGCGATAGATAAAAAGAAAAGATAAATTCTAAATTTTTAGTGATAAAAGAAAATGCTACTCTTATAAATCAAAATAAGATAAAAACTCAATTAAAGATGATATAGGAAATTTCTAAACATGTATATCAAACATGGTCTACCCTAAAGCATACATCTTATACCCTATACTAAAATGAGGTAAGATTTAGAAACCCACAATATGAGAGATGAGTACGTCGAGGGAATAATCCAAACAAGGAAACCCTCGTATATACCATATATCTCAAATCGTAAATCTCTAAATATTTACTCCCAAAATTCTATACACAACAATATCAAATATACAACATCCATACTTCATCCAGGTCCATACCGTGCATGCCAAATCTATCACAAGCATAAAAACACATTATTCTTATTTTTTTCATGTTATTTGAATTAGAGAAGAATATTTTCATGTATATAAATCGGTTCCCCGTAAAACGTCCCGGGAACACGGCTTCAAGTCAGGAATTGGCTCTTTGGCCCATGTATATATATAACTCAGGATGTCAGGAATGCGCATATGCCCGTTTATATACATGTTATATTCTTCGTCTAATTCCCCTTTTAAAACCCTATGTTTGTCAATTAAATTTTAAATGACTGTGCATGAAATGTTGTGCACTAACCACAGAGTTACCGTGGAACGACTTCTGTAAAACTATGAAAATAACCGTGACCCAGAACATGTCTAATCAATATGGGTGCATCGTCTAGTCGATGCTATAGTAGTAATAGCCAAGGAAAACCTCATATCGGGATGTCGATATCGAGAACATAGCCATGCTATGAAAGCACGCTTATAAATCATATTTTTAACAGGAGCCGTCTTCATGCACAGTCAGCCCTATTTAAGGTCACTACATGATAAAACATATCTTTAGGTGATCACACATCATCATCACTACGCATACATAGTTCACGGTCTACAAGAATCCAAAAATACTCAAAAGAAATATAAAGGTGAATTCTTCATAACAAGGAAATTCTAAAATAAATAGGCTTATCATAAAAAACTTTGAACACTTATAGTATCAGTTCGTGCCAAGCTCATGGCCAAAAATAATTAACCACTATTATGAATTATATAAAAAATATAAGTTCCCTTGACTCTGACACTAATGTTGAGAAACGTTTGGAAAATCCTAAGAAAAAGATGTTTGTAGCTTCGAAAAATTTATAGAAGAAAAATATGTACTTGTTTAAAGATACTGTTAGCTATAAATTGAAATAATCAGAGATTGAAGGCATTTTTGGTAAATTAAACGTAACAATGGGACCCTTTAAGAAAAATACTAGTTAACTAGAAAATACCAGAGAATATTTTTAAGCATCAAACTTTTTTTTAAAGACAAAAATAAAGAATACCAAATGCTAAAATAGTTGTAGGCTAACATCAAAGTATAGACTATCTTTACAGTAAGATTTTGAATATCTAACTGTGATCCATATAAGAAAAATATTAGCACATAACATTTCTTAAATCATGAAAATAAATAGTGTATTGCTAAAACTTCATGTATCATGAACAGGAAAAAGGATGAACCTAAAGATCTATTCAGGTCTAAGCATTTTCACTCCATAACCTAGAGACTTAACCACATACTAGGCTCTACTCGGAAACCACCGAAGCAAAAGATCCATAAATAACAAAAATCACATCAACTGACAAGCATTAGATCCATACAGTGACAATAATAATAATAATTTCAACATTACACTCATATATGAACCATACTAAAAGCAACTAACTATTAAAAAGGAATAATTAAGGAATTAGTTTATGTTACTGATATAGCATGAAGTTTGGGTGTACACCAAGCAATCCATAATTATCCTTGATCAATCAGAACGATAACTTATAGTAGGAAGTTAAAGGAATGATTGAAAATATGCTTGCATGAATGTAAGAAATTTATTTATTTTTTTTATTTGAGGAAAAAGATGCTTGCATAATAACAACGAGAACGAATTCAATAAAGAGCAAGACAAAAATGCTTGCCGTCGAGAGGGTGATGGCGATGTTTGGGGACAACGACGACGAGCGGCGGAGGACAGCGGCGACGGGTTTGCAGGTCGAACGGGCTTAGGAAAGCTTGGCGGCGGGCGCGGGTCAGAGTTATCCGGCGACGGCGAGGGCTCAAGTGGAGCGGGTTCGTGGAGGCGTCGGAGGACTGGAAGGTGATGGGTGGCTGACGATGTGGTAGAGATGCTGGGGGTGGTTCGGCGGCGATAAGGGCTCAGGGCGGCGGGAGGTGGTGGTGAAGATGGAGGTGGTGGTTGTTGGTCGTGGTGGCTGGAGGCGGAGCAGGGGGTTGGGTTTTGTGGACGAGAGAGAAGGAGGAAGAGATGGGATGTCGGCGTGAAAACCTAGGTAGAGGGGGTGATGTTCACGTGAAAGAGAGAGGGTATTTATAGGGTAGGGTTAGGATTAGGGTTAGGGTTTAATTAGGAGTAATTAACAAATAGAAGAAAAATAGGGGGAAATATGAATAAATAGGAAAATTTCTTGTGAAAATTAACAATAACGAAATAATAATATTAGTAATAAAACAAATATTTATTTAAGAGTTTTCACCGAAACTATATAATTTATAATTATCAAAATCATTAATAACTATAAAAATCAGATTTTTAAATCATAGAAAATTCTAGAAGGCCGAGAAAAATACAAATACTCTTTTAAAAATAATAATTTAATATTTTAAAATACCAGAAAAATTTATTTTAACTAGTATCAAAATTTTATAGTCCTTACACGGAGAGAAGACGACAAACATCGTTATCCGAGTCTAAGAGGATTATTTGATACCGACAAGCACAGGAGGCGAAACGGCAAACCAAGTGGCCTGCACGCTCAACAGTCAGCTCGCGCCGGTCAACACGCGTGCGTTAATCAGTTCGAGCGCGTCGGTCAATATGCGCACGTCAATCAGTTCGTATGCGTCGGTCAACACGCGAGCATCAATCAGTTCGTGCGCATCGGTCAACAAGCACGCGTCAATTAGTTCGCGCGTGTCGGTCAACACGCACGTGTCAACCAGCTCGCGCACGTCGGCTAACACGCGCGCATCAATCAGTTCGTGTGCATCAATCAACACGCGTATGTTAACCAACGCACACACATCAACCAACACGCATTCGATGGTCAGTCCTGAAACGAAGCGTACAAGTTAACAAGTCGACCAAATACATGAAACGGCGAAAAGAACAAGTCCCGGAAAATCGGAAAAACACCAAAGGCCAAAACCCCGTGCTCGTACGGTTCGACCTGCGCCCGTGCGGTTCGACCCGCGCCCGTGCGATTCAACCCGTGCCCGCGCGGGTCGGACGAATCCCACCCACGCCTGCACGGGTCGGATCCGTCCAACCCGCGCAAGTGCGGGTCGGATCGTGCCGTCCCCCCCGCCCGTGCTGTTTCGATCTCCGAACGCATTTTCGACGGTTTTGAGTGGTTTTCTCGGCATTTATCTGTTCCAGGAATTCCAAACTGACTTGATATCATCTACAAATGTGGTTAGGCCATTATTAACTAAAGGTAAGGTCAAATCACCCGTTCTTATCCGAAACCCCTAACCGAAGCCTATAAATACAAGCCTAGTGGATCATTTCACAGGGGCAGACATCCAGAGGGTGAAACGCTGCCGAATTAGAGAGTGGAGCCACGAATTTACAACAAGGGTTAGCAGATCAAGAAGGCAAAATGAAGCTCTGCCCAATTTTCCATCAACCGGATCCAGATCTAAGGCAATCCACGGATATCAAAATCCCCGACATAGGCAAAGATCCCGCATAAGCAGAAGATCGATAAACGATCTCCCTGTGTTTGTTTGATAGAGTTGTAATTTTTATTTCTTTCATTATGTAAAGAGTCTTATAAAAAGACCAATCTTTCGATCTTATTATAACGACCAAAGTTGTAATGAGTTATACAATGAAGAAAGCAACTTTTAACGCAAACAAACTGGCGACCATAGTAGGAGCCAACAGCTTCACTACCGAAGCTGTCGTGTCGTAACCTCGGATCTGCATCTTGGTTAAAGAAGTGGTCGAATATGAGTTCGACCAACTGAAGTTCGAGGAGTATTTGTCGTCCTCCTCCTCCAGATTCTCCGCCCCTCGCAAACACAGGAAGATCAAAGCCCCTGACGCTGCAACGTATGCACTTCGCAATGCCCCTCCGATCTCCAATGAAGTTAGAGTTACAGATCTGAACTCCTCCTCAATCAAGGAGTTGAGTACTGAAGGCACGCCTACTTTATCGAAAAGAGCTCGCCAAATTTAGCACCAACGCCTCGCGCTCTAATTCGCTAAGGCTTTGGAGCCCGTAGACGGGATCCGTTATGAAGCGGATCTAAAATTTAAGGATCATCGAGCACCCCAATAGCGAGCAGATGTCCTCTCCTCCAAACCAACAGCAAGTGAATGGATCCAAGTCAAAAGGATCCGTTCAACACTTGCGGAGCGAATACAGAAGCATCGCGCGCTGCTTGCGCACGCACGAACTCTTTTGCAAAAGGCACAAATAATGCAGAAGAAGGACATAGCTAAGAAACAATCAAGGCTACATCAAACTTGGAGGCCAAAGTCCGAAACAGCGGCCAAAAAGACCGAAAAATGTAGGTCACTCAGATCCGACCCTCCTGCTCGCGGGTCACTCAAATCCGACCCGCCAAGCCGCGGGTCACCTAGATCCGACCCTCTTGCTAGCGGGTCACCCAGATCTGACCATTCTGCTCGTGGGTCACCCTGATCCGACCCTCCTGCTCGTGGGTCACTCAGATCTGACTCTCCAAGCTAGGGGTCACCCAGATCCAACCCTCCTACTCGCGGGTCACCCAGATCCGACAATCCTACTCGCGAGTCACCCAGATCCGACCCTCCTACCGGCGGGTCACCCGGATCCGACACTCCAATCCGCGGGTCACTCAAATCTGACCCGCGCCAGGATCAAGACAGAAGACGTTATGCACCTGTTTTGTCGATCCCTTCGAGTCTCGCACCTCTGGTAGAGCACCACGACAGCGTGGATTTGTCCTGATTTAAGATGAAGATCATGGATCATCTTGGTCCTTCGTACACGAGTTGAGGCAAAGCCCTGGTCAAAGAACGCTTGGGCCGGGTGACTGAATCCCGAGCAATTACTCGAGCTGGGGGTCGCATACGGAAAACTCCTGTAATTGACCGTCTCGGAAGGCAAATTAAAGTTTAAGAGCCCGTCAGGAGTTCACGCTTACAAATGCGTGACTCTAAACGCGTGACTCTTAAGAACGCCAACAAGATGGCAAATCCCCTGAAAGAAACGTATTCATCTGATGATGACAATGTTATACCTGGGAAGTCGTGCCAACACATGATAGGTTGCTTCAGTTATCTGACCAATGAGTTGTACTATCAGGCTGGGGGTACGAATAAGTCTCGGAAGAGAAGTACCCTAGAATCGGAGTCTCACTGTCCGTGCGCCAAGCTAATCAAGGCGGTATTATCAGCGTGTAGTTGCCCCAAGACCGCTCCGCAGAGGGTCTCGGCATTTGAGAGGATCTCTAACGGAGCGACTAAGTCCAAGCCAAAACGTTTCCGCAAGAAACAATTGGCCGTTCAAGGTGACGAATTTCCGAAAGTCATAATAAATATGGTTGATAAGGGAAAGTCGATTCGACCTTCTAGCTCTGATCCACTTATATCGCATCGTCTAACCCGGTTGCAATCGGGAACCATTAGACAAAGAGACTACGAGAGAATGCAGAGAGGGTTATCCTCGGATGATGAAGCATCAGATGCCAACTCTACAATCGCTTCTGACAAAATAGTGTCCAGCCCAGGACAATCCCGCGAAGTGTTCATGATCAACACCGAGCAAATCGCCAAAATTCTCGAGGATGCTCTAATCAAGCAAAAAGACGCATTCAAGATTGAAATAGAAATGGCTATGCAGCGGATGAAGGAAGAGCATGACCAACAGATTCGAGCTCTGTCCAATCAAATTGGCGAATCCAATCGTCACAACAATGCTAACCAAGCAGGTAGCGGTTCAGATGTGGATGAACGCCTCAATGCTGATAACCCTCCCGTTGACCAAAACGCTAGGGGTGGTTCCACTAAAGATGACAATGCCGGGGGTGGTCGCGTTATTCCTCTTTCAAATCATCCAAAGCCCGATACGAGCGAGGATGATAAAATGAAAGATCTCGAGAGAAAAATCAACGCTCTAATGTCTGCTCGAGAGGTGAAAAGGACCGGCATTCCGTGTCCTTACCCAAGAGAGTAGGAATCGATCCCTTATCCAGCCAAGTTCAACCTGATTAACTTTACGCCATTCAACGGGAAGGGTTCGCCCACTCAGCATCTGATCTATTTTAAGTCCCACTTAGGCATGATCTCCGACGGTAAAGCCTTGATGGTTCGGTCATTCGTTAGCATCCTTCATGGGCCTGCCTTCGATTGGTACCGCCGTCTCAAGTCTAGAAGCATCAACAGCTGGGATGACTTGGAGAACCTATTTCTCGCTCACTTCTTTGATGACGACGCCGAGGTGTCAATCAGGACATTCTTCCATGAGAAGTAAGAAGACGACGAGACGGTCGACGACTTCATCAAGCGCTTCCGAAATAAGGCGATGAACTGCTGATATCCGATTACAGAGGACTTCATCCTCCAAACCTTTCACAACAACCTCTCTTTGGACGTGTTGGAAGTTATGGGAGTAGCACCGTCTAACAACTGGAAAGAGTTGAAGGTGCGCGCGGAGCAGGCCGAACGCTTCCTCAGAAGGAAGAAAGCCAAAAGAAGCCAACTGACGGCTAACTCTCCGAAATCAAATTTTGCCTCCCGTGGTAAAAGGAAAACACCTGCAGCAGCTGTTAACGCTAATCAGATGTCACAACAGCAACCCCGAAGACAGCAGAAGACTTCGGGTTCAAGACTCTAAAAAGAGTACTCCTTCAAGGACGAAGACGTTCCAGCCATCTTTGAATCCCTCCTTGAAAATAACAAGATCAAGCTACCACCTATCACAAATCAGGAGGAAGCTAACAACACTGCGGATCCAAAGTACTATTCGTTTCATAGGAGGGTCCTTCATCCTACCCAGGATTGCTTTGCTCTCAAGAATAGCATCCAAACCTTGGTTGAAGCCGGCGTCATAACGCTGGGATAAGCCAGATAAGAATGGCAATACTCCGACAAGTATAAGAGTATAAACTGCTCCTTCAGACACTCCGAAGTGTATACGAGTATAAACTACTTCTCAATACTCCAACAGATATATGAGTCTAAACTGTTTCCTTTCTTTCATGGGAAGTTCCTAGAGAATCTTATATTCTTAAGGATAACCTAAACATGCGACTGAGGACAACGTACTCCTCATTAGATCCAGTTTTGCAAAGAAAGCTGGGGGTGGATAATTCATGTAACGGGAAGTTCTCGGAAGAATGCTACGTGTAATTTTCTTAGGGATAACCCGACCATTACGAACAAAGTGATAACCATTACGAACAAAGTGATAAACACTAAACCCCCTCTATGATTGCCGAACACTCTTTTGCTGAGACGAGATTCGATCACTTCGTTGGATCAATCTTCTCTTACAAAACTCACATTAGTGTTTGACGACTCACAGTCTTCCACCACAAAATTCCTCACTGATCAAATTAATTGACAGTGGGACTACCAAAATTCCTTTCAGTTGAATCCACTCAAACTCCCGCTACGTCTGTGCACTCAACACTCCCATTGTTAGAGTTCAAACATAGTACTCGGAATTTTAATATGTCAATCCTTGACGTTTGTCAAACTCCTTTGTGTTAAGTTCTTATCACTTAACACCAAGAACCCCATTGAGTGATCGGTACAAGTCAACACTCCCACTGTAATTTGTACTCCCACTCTCGCTGTTCATTTGGTCAAACCTTCCTACAGTTAGGACCACAACCAAAGTCACCTCTCGATTCCTTCAATGAACGAGAGGTCCACTTTCAAATCGAGCGATCAAACCTTCCTACAGTTAGGATCATCTCAAAACTCCCACTGTCTACTCGGTCAAACCTTTCTACAGTTAGGACCACAACCAAAATCCCCTCTCGATTCCTCCAATGAACGAGAGACCCACAAATCGAGCGATCAAACCTTCCTACAGTTAAGATCATCTCAAACCTCCCACTCGGTCAAACCTTCCTATAGTTAGGACCAAAACCAAAATCCCCTTTTGATTCCTCCAATGAACGAGAGATCCACTTTCAAATCGAGTGATCAAACCTTCCTATAGTTAAGGTCACCTCAAACTCCCGTTTGGTCAAACATTCTTACAGTAGAGGCTAAAACCACAATTCACTCTCGATAAACGAGAAATTCACCTTTAGTTCGGTAATCAAATATTCCGACAGTTAGGAATATCCGAATCTTTTCAATTCTCGGAGTGGAGATCCCACTCCTAATTTTACTCTTTAGATTCTCAAAGTGGAGATCCCACTTTGAGTTTCCTATGCACGGGAGATAGAATATAAAATTCTTCCACTTCGGTTTCGAGAGATAGAATATAAAATTCTTCCTCTCCCATTTTGGGTTCGTCTTTGCCCTAAGAGAAGACACAATATTTCAACATTATAACTTCAAAATTCGTGCCTTACACGCGCGGGGAATTTTATCCTGAATCATAAGTAAGGATAAGTCAATGCCTAACACGCGTTGCCAGTTTAGTCTTTCACCGATTGAAAAAGACACCAGAATTCAAGTCTGAAGAATTTTATCCCGAAGCCTAAGTAGGAATAAGTCAGCGCCTAACACGCGTTACCGGTTAGTCTTTGACCATAAAAAAGACAAAAACCCACATATTCGATATTGTGGTAGGTTGTTATTCATAACGCCAAAATCCGTGTCTTACACGCACGGGGAATTTTATCAAGAATCCTAAGTAGGGACAAGTCGGCGCCTAACACGTGTTGCCGGTTTAGTCTTTCACCGATTGAAGAAGACACCAGAATCCAAGTCTGGGGACTTTTATCCCGAAGCCTAAGTAAGGATAAGTCAGCGCCTAACACGCGTTGCCGGTTTGTCTATTCCCGTAAGAAAGGCGAAGTTTACGTATTCAATACCGTAGCACTAAAAGAGTTAACTCTTTTAGCACAACGTTACGTGCAGAACGAGTTTAAACAATCTGCATGCTAGCCCGACTCAAACGGTAGTCGGTAAAGGCTAATCAAACCCGTTGATGGCTGAGAATTTGCTAAAATTTCTATAAATACGAGTCATTGATGCATCAGCTTCATTAGTTGGTCTCGTGACTTGAGCATCCAACGATTTTGGGATAAGATCCATATCTGCAGATGAAACAACTTTGATAGTTGGTCCTACAGCCTAAAATTTAGGAACGCCACGCTCCAACACCTTAAGAGCTTAAACTGTGTAGACTCCAGCAAACGTACGAGTATAAACTGTGTTAACGCCGGTCAACACGTTAAAGTAAAGGTCGATGCTGGTCAACGCATCAGCAATTTTGCCAAAATAAGGGCAAAAGACGATTCTAAGGAGTTCAATTACAATCAGATATGAATTCCCGACGAAGATGATCAGTTCAAAGTCAACTAAATGGCACGAACTAAGTTCAGAAACTTACACACCAATCTCAGTTCAAGATTTCGATAATGGTCAAACGATAAATGTAGCGCTGGATGAACATCATCTATTCGACAAAACACTGAATGGACTGAAGGCTGAAGAAGTCAAGAATTGAAACAGTTCACAGGTCCCTCTACGAAATTAAGAAAATGGCCTATCTTATCCAAAACATTCCAGACTCCTCTATAAAAGAATGAGTCTGAAATACTTTGGAGGGGGTATCTATAGGCGTCTAAAATGCCTATGGGTATCCGTTCACAGCTCAAGACGAAGAGAAGACGATGAACGTCGTTATCCGAGTCTAAAAGGATTATCTGACGCCGCAAGCACAGGAGGCGAAACGGCGAACCAAGTGGCCTGCACGCTCAACAGTCAGCTCGTGCGTGCCGGTCAACACGCGCGTGTTAATTAGTTCGTGCACATCAGTCAACACGCGCGTGTCAATCAGTTCGTGCAAGTCGGTCAACATGCGCGTGTCAATCAGTTCACACGTGTCGATCAACACACGCGCATCAATCAGTTCATGTGCATCAATCAACACGCGCACGTTAACCAACACGCATACGTCAACCAACGCGCGTTCGACTGTCAGTCCCGCAATGAAGCGTACAAGTCAACAAGTCGACCAAATACATGAAACTATAAAAAGAACAAGTCCCGTAGAATCGAAAAACGCGCCCGCACAGTTCGACCCACACCCACGCAGGTCAGACGAATCCGACTCGCGCACGCGTGGGTCGGATCCATCCGATCCGAGCAAGCACGGGTCGTATCCGTCCGATCCGCGCAAGCGTGGGTCGAATCGTGCCATCTCGCGCCCCCCCCCCCACTGCGCTGTTTTGACCGCCGGACGTATTTTCGACGGTTTTAAGTGGTTTTCTCAGGATTTATCTATTCCAGGGGTTCTCAACTGACTTGATATCATCTACAAATATGGTTAGGCCGTTATTAACTGAAGATAAGGTCAAATCACTCATTCTTATCCAAAAACCCCTCAACAGAAGCCTATAAATACAAGCCTAGGGGCTCATTTCACAGGGGCGGACATCAAGAGGGCAAAACGCTACCGAATTGGAGAGTGGAGCAATGAATTTATAGAAAGGGTTAGCAGATCTTGGCGATTTCCTGTGCATAAAGAGTGGAGTTCGAGAGATCCGAAGCCCGCTTCTCTCATTTCCTTGAGATTAGGCTTGGTCTTAATCTCGAGAAGAGTACTGATTTTTTCGTTTGGTCGATCTCAATGCTTCAAATCAAATACTCCATCGATGAAGGCGAAGCTCTGCCTAATTTTCCATCAACTAGATCTAGATCTAAGGCGGTCCACGAATATCAAAATCTCCGGCACAGGCAAAGATCCCGTACAAGCAGAAGACCGATAAACGATCTCCCTGTATTTGTTTGATAGAGTTGTAATTTCTATTTCTTTCATTGTGTAAAGAGTCTTATAAAAAGACCAATCTTTCGATCTTATTGTAATGACTAAAGTTGTAATGAGTTATATAATGAAGAAAGCAACTTTTGACGCAAACAAGCACCCTGATGCTCTTGTTGTTGTTTTTTGTTGTTTTTAATTCCTTTTAGATAGTTCAGAGTTACGGAGAGCCGCAGGATAACGGACTTTCAGCATAGTCGCCGTCACTCAGTTTTAGTAGTTGAGACTTAACCGTAGATTTATATTATTGTTCAGACATTACAGTTTTGTATTTCATTTTGTAAAGGTTGTGTACCTTAGTTCATTTTCAATTGACTCATGTGAGATACTTCATTTTTATTTTAGACATCAGATGTATTTCAGTTTATCCAGTTGAGACATGATTTTATTTATGAGATATATCTTTCTACATTATTTCTATTGTAGTTACTTTCCTTATTTTATATGTTTTGTACCTACACTTTTATTTGATTCCACTAGAGGATATTATTGTGATTGGTGAAACGTGTTGATGCACAATATGGGTGCATGGCAGGTTTGACATTTTTGGTTTCACCTTGGACTGCAGCCATGTGTGAAAATAGGGGCATCACATATACATACGGGTTTCCTTGTTTGGATTATTTCGCTCGACGTACTATGTCTCTTGTTATAAATTTCTAAATGTTAGTTCCACTTAGATACTAGGAAAAATGATCTAGGTAGACAATGCTTAATAGATAGAGCCTTCACTCCATCTAGAAGCCCTTTCCTGAGGGCAGATGGAGATGATTTTGTTGTAGTGCTCTAACGCTTTTTATGTGGTTTTTTGTGTGTTTTCTCTTCTTTCAGGTGGTACAGAGGTACGGAGAGCCGCAGGATGACGGAGTTCTTACATAGTTACCTTCACATGAATTTTTAGAGGCTCTACAGTAGATTTTACATTTTATTCAGACACTAGAGTTTCTTTCTCTTATTGTAAAGGCAGTGTGCCTTAGTACGATTCTAGTTGATTCATGTTGACATTTTAATTATTCCAGTTATCAGATGTATTATAGTTAAGACATGATTTTTATTTATGAGATATCTCTTCCATATCATGTCTATCTTATTTATTCCCTTATTTTACCTATTTTGTACCTGCACTTTTATTTAATTCTACTAGAGGATATTGTTGTGGTTAGTGAAATGTGTTTATGCACAGTGTGTGATACATGGCAAGTTTGACATCTCTGCGTTCACCTTGGACTGCAGTCTCATGTGAAACCAGGGGCTTCACAGTAATGTTCCATATCTCGTAGTTGATGGATTGCAAGTAGATCTTCATTCTGCACTTCCAATAGTTGTAATTTTAAACATCAAAGAGTGGTGGCTATTGCGTGGATTGTCCCTCATGGTACTATGAAGTTGATGATGTCATTGCAATTACCAGGCACTGATACTAGGTGTTAAATACTGTATGCAATGCTCAAAGCACATAATTGAACAATCGCAAACAAAGAGATTTATCCTCGTTCGGTCCTCCAGACCTACATCCAGTCCCAAAGCAAACCACTTGAGATTTTCCACTATTCTTGAATATCATTACAAGAATATCTCCTGCATGACCTTGACAATCCATTTGCCAAAATGCAGACCCTTTCTCAAAGTAGAGAAGAACCTTCCCACAAACTAGAGAGAACACTTTGAAGAAGATTACAACACTTTGCCCTATAAGCCTTGATGAAGAAGTGATCTCAGTAGCTAATAGGATCTCTCTTTATATGCCTAACAATAATTTGAAAGCTTTTTGAGAATTAAAGGCAAGAGTGAAAAAGTTTAAGATTTTCAACTTGAGAGTATATCAAAATTTCGAATGAAAAGCTTATGTTTTGAAAAGTGAACTCAAAAGTATATATACTGACCAAAAGATATAACTTATGAGTTCAAATTTACTATCAAAATTTTAATTTTTAACTTCCATAAATGACTAATATAATTTGAAAATCAAAATTAAACAGTAATAAATTGTTTGTGTTAGTCGACTGGTGGACTCATCAGTCGACTGGCCAAAAACGTTTAACAAAGACAGTTTGATCAAACAGTCGACTGATATAATTATTGGTCAACTTGCCAGAAAGATTTTAAAAACAACTGTATGATGAATCAGTCGACTTATATTTATATCGGTCGACTGTCTCGAGAGTTTTGTTAAAAACTGTATGGCCTTGATCAGTCGACTGGTGAACAGATAAGTCGACTGACCAGAGACTTTTGGTTAAGTCTCAGGGTCATCATCAGTCGACTGATAATCTGATCAGTCAACTGACTATATTTAGTTTAACAAATGAGTTGAAAACTTGTTGTCACTTTAAAATCAATTTTGAATAAAAAACAAGATTAAAAATTTAATTAACTTATATTCAATTTAACTAGTATAAACTAACTTAGGCTAAGGGTTAAGTCACCTAGTAATCTAAGTCTAGTGTAGGTGTATGTGTGCGTGTGTGTATCATCAAGGCTTTTAACAAAATTGACTAAGTTAAAGAAAAAATACAATTTTGAAGCACAACCCCTTTATCTGGTAGTCTTGAGCCTTGCCTTGCTTGATCAACTTGATTGATACAGAAGGATATATCTTTTGACACTGCAATAAGCAAGTTAGCGAAACACACAGTATATTTGTATCATCAAAACATACCTAATCAATAAGTCGTACACTATTTCTGTTACAAACTAATTAGTTTGCCAATCGGCTAGCGAATCGGTTAGTCAGCCGATTGGCCAATTAGTTGGTTAACCAATTGGTTTCTAATAGATTTGACTCCTTTCTTGACTTGTTCACCTATTTTTTCCCCTTAATCTCTTGGGCTTTTGTGAGCCTCCTCTTGACTTGATCTTGAGCTTTAATAAATAGTAGAAAATTAAGAGAATTTGGTTTTTGAGCTTTTATTCACTAATTCTCAATTAACCTGTAATTTAAGATAAAAATATTTTATATTTATTCAAATAAGTAGATAATAAGAGTATAAAAGTGTAATAAAATATGATGATCAATTTCCTAGTATTAATCCTAGATGTACTAAGTGTTGATGTTATGCTCTGTAAAAACATATTCTCTTCTTTTTGTTGTTTGAGTTCGTTTGATGTGATTCAGGTGTTTTGTTGTTTGTAGGCCTTTCCCTTGTGATGTTAGAAATATATCTGAGCTTGTTTTTGCAATCTTATTGGATATTTTCTGCTATGGATGTGATTAATAATAATTATCAGATATATAAAAGTTAGCTTATTTCATGTTGTTTAACATGCTAGTTTCCTATGTGATATGTCCATGTTCTTTTACGCCATGTTATAGCCTAACATACACGGACATTAATGCATGTTGATGATAGGATTCACCCCAAACTTATGTTATGTTAGCTCGTTTGTGATGAGACTTGACAATTGTGGTATGCATGCTAAGGCACCATGATATGTATTATACATGATGATGATAAAAAGCTATATATTTAAATATTGTGTCCCTCGTGATAACTAAACCAAGAACAAGTATGATAAAACAAGATCAAGTTCTTGATTTAGGATACACTGCGACTCATGAGTGGAGGTTTGTGATCCTCCACCACTCAAAAACTTGATCAAAGTATAAAAGCATGATAATTTAGAAACCAAGATCAAGTATTCGCGTGTAGCAAGTCATGAATGATTTGTCATTGATGTCTGATAAGAGATATTCACTATGGATTGAGTTATCTGAGCTTAATGCACAACAATTATGCATAATCAATTTATAAAAAGTTCATATGGGTTAATTACCATAGGAATTGGATATCTCATAGGGAATATGTGGCCTATAGTTGTGTTTTGAGTTCTAGTGCATGAAGGAGGAATTTATATGCACAAAAACCAAGACTTCGCATTAAACTAAGATCAAGTTCCTTGTGGGCATGTCAACACGCATTATCTAACAAGAACTTTCCCAAATAAGATCATGATAAAAGCTATGTGAGAGTTAGTTAATATACACTCCCAAAGAAGATCATGATAGAAGCTATGTGAGAGTTAGTTAATATAGACTATCTGATGCATCACACTTAAGTTTATGGGTGCATTCTTGCTTTTGATATATGTTGTTGTTCATATGCCTACTGTTGCTTATTCTTTCTATCGTTAATCTAGGTTTGTTTCTATGATGCATGTTTTCCCGCTTTGAGTAAAGCAATTACATGTATATACATTCTTTTGATTACACTGGCCATGCATTCATGATACGAGTTGATGTGCATACATCTTCTTCATTTACCAGTTGCTAGGTGACTTTTTTACCATTCTTGTTTGCACATCAGTTGAAGATCTGAATATTACTAAACCAATGTGCAGAAACACATGAATCTGGTGAGACCCAACACCAGGTGATGCATTCTTGTTTTTGTTTTGGTTATCTAGACTCTGAATGCACTCCTCGTTTTATGAAGTACTTTTATGTACATATATCTTTTCTACTGTTTTGGTGGACGTATGATAGCCATGTGACTTCTAGATTATTTATCTACAATGGACATTTTATGTATTAGACTTGTGATATTTTATCTTATGAGTATATTTGTGGGATTGTTTATCTTTTCAGTTTTTATATTTGCTTCTGCTGTATGTTAGTTTTCCTTGTTTGATTATAAACATATGATATTCTGTGATTATGGTTGTGGATATAATGATATATGTGCCGGTCTATAAAAAGCTTCAGTATATACTTTTGGATGGAGTTTGACTGAATTGTACATGCTACCTAACCTAGTCAAGTTGAGTTGTATTTTGCTATACTAAAATACCTTATTGTTTCTTTTTGCCAACTTTAAGTAACATCTTTTAAAGAATAAATGTGTTCTATGGTTGATTAAAGCACATTCCCCCTACTAAATTTGACTAATCTAGTATAGATTGATCACAAAGAAGGAAAAAAGGTGACAATATATGAAACATTGACACGACTACAAAAAGAAAATAAGGGGGAAAGACTCAAGTATCAGCAGATAAAGAGACTGGAGGAATAAATGATCAGGATACTAAAGATTAGTAGTGAGGAAACTCTTTAAATTTTAAGGAGGATGCTACTCTTACAATTTTGTTATTTGTCATAGGTTCTATGTCGGGCTTACGTGTTAAAGGTAATATCTTCTGTGAATCATTATTTAGTTATATAGTAAATTGATCATATATAAATAACCATCATATCTTAAAACTCTATAATTTAACAATCAATAAACTTGAATTACACTAAATCATTAAATTATTCATAGAAACAATAAAATATCAAATTATACAATAACCCCACAAAATGTCAACTACATCATGACATTTTCTTACAATTTCAACTCAATTTGATATCAATTAACAAACTTAAAATCACAAAATAAAATAATTAAAACTCTTTTTTGGAAATCTTTTTGCATTCAAATTCTTCTCTTTCTCTCACAAATAAATATCATGTCTTCCCAATTCTCTTTCTCTCTCTCTCAATTATTTTCTTTCTCAACTAAATTTCTCTTCTCAAAATTTATATTTCTTCTTTATTATTTGGTAATAGCAAATTCTAGTCTAGTTCGCTTTCAAAACAATGCTTGATGAACCAATCTTGTTTTCGCTGATCAACTTCATGGAAAATGATTGATTCTCCTGCAAATGAGCAAAAATGGAAGAAGACATATTAATGATAAATATAGAGTTGAGATGATTTAATTGTGATTTAAGATTAACATAAGGGTAAAGATATCTTACAAATGAGGCATGACACCCACATGGAAATTAATCATAGAATATTACTTTATTTAGGTAACAGAAAGTACTAACATGCAATTTTTGAAAAGATTCAATTTCTCTCCAATTAGGTGGTTATTGGAGAGTGTCGAATTACATCATTCTCTAAGCTCAGTTTCAAGTATTAAGATACATCCATATAGGCTTTTCTCTGTCGCAATAAAGGTTTCCTGATAGTGGTTCTCAAGACAAAAATGATTTTCAAGATAATAGAAAAAATCTTATGTGTCTGTATCTCATCTCTTGAAATTTAAATCAATGATAGAGATAAGCAATTGAACCCTCTTGAATTACTATCTAATTGAAAAGGAATCTGATTCTAGCATTAGGGAATTTTAGTGTAGCTTAAGATATACAAGTGCAAATTTAGAGAAGCCATAGTGTAGACAAGTGCATTAAGCCAAAAATATTTTTCTCTTTCTCGTATGCCACCTTATTCTTAGAGTCAACTTACATAAACTATCTTATATTTCCAATTTATATCTAAGCTATCTATAAAGTGATAATACCTTGGAGGGGGGTGAATAGGATATATGCTAATCTAATCCGATTACAATGCCGATTTAAAACTTATTAACAAACTATCCTAACAAGTATGATATTTCAAGAGATATATGCAATGATAAGAGAATAAATAAGGGAAAAATAAACATGAACCAATGGTGATATAACAATATAATGGGCACAAGATAAATACGCTAAGGTAAACGCAAACAAACGATATGATCACGGAGTTCAATCCTTCCGACCTACGTCTCCGTTCCACACTCTCGGGAAGAATCCATTATCACAATGGGTTTTCGTCATTCACCCAAAAACGTTTATACCTTACAATCTCGGTTTTCTAGGTCACTGAAAACTTTTACAACTCACACTCTTGCAATCACACTTTACACCGTCCAAGTGTTGGTCTCTAGCCCGTGTCGTCTTCCTCGAGTGCTCGGATTTACAACCTCTTCCTAGGCTTTACTACCGACGCCACTCCTCTTAGAATCAACCCCGTCTCTCATCATACACTCCTCTCGGTGTACAAGTATATTACAAAGTGATCTCACAAATAAAGCACAAATACAAAATATTTGTTCTCTATAATGGATGAGAACTCTATGTAAGCTCACTCTTAATGATACACTCCCCACAACCCAAATATACCCAATGTGATAATACTAAACGCTCAAGGTGTGTGTGTGTGTGTGTAATCAATGAGTAATAACAAAAAAACTAAACTTAAATCAATCTAGCACAAATATGTACGAATCAAAGTATAAATAAGCTAGAAGATAAGTTAAGAAAAACTTCTCTAAGAATCAAGAGAGAAAGAGATGAGATTGAAGCCCAAATACAAATAGATAATCTCTTCTTCCTCTTATGAAAACCTCTTCACACAAACTTTTGTAAAACATACTTAAACCAAACTTAAACACCCTTAAACTTATTTTTAAAACTCTCTTGGCAGTTGAAAATAGTTATGACAAAGGGGTATATATAGGGTAGAAGAAACCAGCCCAAGAAAACACCAAAAAACCCATAAGAATAATAAAATAAACAATATCTGGAAAATAGCCATTACTGTGCAACGGCTAGTTTATAAGTCGACTTGTCAGAAGTTATAAGTTGACTCATATGTAATAAGTCAACTTGTCAATGCACATAAGTCGACTTAGTAGAAGAAAACTACTATCTTTAAAACTGTTTGTTAGTCGACGTAATAAAGGACATAAGTCGAGTTAGTATAAGTCGACTTGCTAGAATAGTAAGTCGACTTGCTGGAATAGTAAGTCGACTCAGCAGATAGAAAACAATATTTTTCAGAACAGTTCATAAGTCGACTTGTCTTAATCATAAGTCGATTTATAAACATGCACATGCATTGTTCATGTATGAAATCTGATTTTTAAAGTACCTTAAAAAATATCAAATAAATTCCAAAAAATGTAAAACTTTGGGAAATAATTATAAACATGAAAATAAACATGTTACAAAAGGAATTTTTCAATTTACATTTCCCATTTGTAAAATCATCATTTTTCAAAAACACTCAAAGACATGTTTGTATAAACACTTGATTTTTTATTTTTGACTTAAACAAAAGTTTGAAAACTTTTGTATGGCTTTATAGACTTAGAACAAGATATAAACTAGTATTATCAAGTCCATAAACCAAGAATACAATGTTTTATCAAAAATACACATATTATGCAATCTTTCAAAATAAGAAACATGATTTCAAATCTTGATTTTACTGAAATCATATCAAGCACATATAAATATGATACGAATATGAGTGTATACAATTTGTATTCATTTGTTTTATATTTATGTGGCTAAACACATTATTTTGAAAACAAAAACAATAAATATGAAATATGTATGTATGTATATAAATAAGTAAATTTGTTTGATATTCAAACTTGAAAACTATAAAACCAAAACGTGTATGTGTGTATAAGATTGAGCTATAAGTATTAACACACAAGTATAAACCCTAAGCTATAAAAACTATACCCAAACAATCTTGATCTTCAATTAAGCTCGTCTCGGTAAACATTGATAAAGCTTGAACTTGAATTTTTGACTTGAATTGCGAATTGTTTCATTCCGATATTCCTTCCATCCTCTATTGGATATGATCGTGTAGGCGCAATCCATCAAACCTCCAACAAATGTTTGTGTAGATTACCTCACAAAACAAATGCAAACACTCGACACGCGTTGTTAGGAATTGTTTGTAATTATCAAAAAAATAAGATTAGGGAGTAGGCTCATAAATATGAAACCTAACAAGGCTAACATAAAGTTGATTTTTCTTTCAGTCAACCATCCGACCCCACTTTCCTCGTAAAATTTCCCTAAAGTCCCAATCATGCCCTCATTTACCCTCACATGAAAAGCTTGTAGAGTATCAACAAGATAGGTCATATGGTTTACATGTGAGATTAAGGGAGGGTATTGTTAAATTTTCATAGAAAGATTAGTAGCAATGTGGTGTTACATGGTAGATTGAAAGAAATATTAACTTTGTAGATGGCAAATTAAAAATATAAGATGTTTTAGGTAAATGATCCTAAATACGAGGTGATTTGCGAGAAAAAAACACCCAGCCCAAAAATAACCTCTTTGCAAGCTACAGTTGCAAGAGCTGTAATCATACCCAAAAAAAAACCCACAGTAAGTCGTCTGTAACTGGAAGTGTAAGCTGTGGCGGCAGTTATCGAACTGCTTTGTTTTCCTGCTCCGCCAACAGAATCCGAAATCCCTAGAAATTCGAAAGCAGACAAGCAAACCGCTTGCTTATAAAATCAATCCCAAATTACCAATTTTGGGGTAAAAGTTATCAAGGAAATGCTTTGAAGATGGAGGAGGAGAGAGAAATCCCTATCTCCACCAATGAAGAAACTCCTTCTCGGTAATTATCATCAAATTACGGAATCTTTTTTTCTCTCTATTTTTAGATCTGTGGGGTGTTCTTGTTGTTCTAGCATGTAATTACTTGATTCTCATGATTTAGATGTGCCCTGCTTTTGAAATTAGGGTTTTTTTGGGTAGGATTTGATCGTGAGTGACCTAATTGTAATTGTTCCTGAGTGTTTAGATATTCACTTTGCTTGAGAATTTGTTTCTGAATGAAATGAACCTTTGCATGCGACGAATATCTTTAATATCTGATGTCAATAATAAGGCTCGGATCAATTAACCCCAGTTTAGTGCATCAGTGAATTAATGCTGAATCTTAATTAATTATGGTATTAGGGATTTCATATAGTTTTGCTCATAATTCCGTCTTCTAGATGTTAAAGCAAATTTTAGCTGCATTTGTTGGTGGCTATATGTAGAAATAAATGTTCAGCTAGTGGTTTAAAAAAAAAGGTCAGTTTAGTGTTTGCCTGTGCCTGCTGTCTATCTCCCATTTGTGCGGAAAGCAAGAATGTGGCTGAAAATTTACTGACACATGTTGACAATGGTTGCTTTGCATGGTTGGATTTATGTAGAAGAACATTCCTTGGTAGTTGAACTCTGAATTGTCTGAGCTTTGGAAGTTCAAACTTAATCTTAGCTTCTGTAAACAAGTCCATATCCATCGTCCATATCCATCTCCATGATTAGCCTTGTGAACAAAAGGGTAATTAAAGCTGGGAAGCATGTTTATAAATTTATATGCTATTATATTAGTACTGGACTCTTAGGTATGGCAACATTTGCTAGAGTTGATCTTGCTGCTTCTTTCTTAGACAACTTATCAAGACAGAAGATTACTTGTTATCAGCATTTGTAGTTTTATTTGTTGATGTTTCAAATTGAAATGAGGAAAAAAAAATGTAACTCCTGTTGACAGTGTCCTGCTGCATTTTCTAAATGGAGTTTGCAAATATATGACAGATGTTATCACTGCAAATTCAAAATGGATGGACAGACTGGATTGTTTGGAAATAATGATTAAGAATAGTTATAATTGTGGTTCCTTTTTGGTTTATGGCTCTACTTCTTAAGCTTGGGAACAATTGTGGTTTGTATACAGGGGATTTTGAACCATAAATACGCCAACTCTTAGTCTCAGTGTGCTAGCACCATCACTTGTATTTATCATATATGTCATGGTTTTATAATTGAATCAAAGGATTTAGATTAGCCAACAAAAAAAAAAAACCAAAAAACAAAAGACAAAAAACAAAACAAAATACATAAAATGTAATTACAGTTAAATTATAAAAAAGAATGAGGGTATATTATAACTAGAGTAATCGTTTTCATTATTTAGGATCAAATATTCGTCAAGATGGTCAGATTGAGGATGATATGGTTCATCGAATCGAATTAGAATAGTTATAGTGGAGGAATGCTTTCAGAGTTCAATGCGATCGTAGAATACCTATGAAAAAAAGGGAAAGTTCTGTTGGACAGTCTAAGACATGCAATGCTTTAAGGATCAAAATATTGGCAATTAAACAATATGTGCAGAAAATGTGTAGCAAAAATGAGAATATTACGATGGACAAGTAGATATACACTAAGAGATAAGGTATGAAATGAGCTCATTTGCAGGAAGTTAGAGACTGCTCTTATGGAGGATAAAATGAGCGATAATAGTTTGAGATTTTTGGTCATATGCAACATAGGCTATTAAATGCACCAATTAGGAGAAGTGATAATATTATTATTAATGGAGAAAAAGGGACTAGACGTAGGCCTCGGAGACTTCTCAAAAACTGTTAAGAACAATATATCAATGCTGATTTAGTGGAGGAGATAGCTCTCAATAGAATTGTATGGAGGAGAAGGATCCATGTAGCTGGCCCCAAAATTTGGGATTAAGGCTTTACTGTTGTGGTTGTTGTTCATAATCATCTCATAAGCTAAGATCAATCCTCAACCGTCCATCCTTCTTAGGTTTGACAGCATTTTTTATTTTTCTTATTTTTTATTTTGCATGAATAAAAATCTACAAATCCATGTTCAAGTTGAGCTTATGGCTTGTGAAAGCAAAGGAAATTGTAGCTTAAAAGACTAATTTGTTACTCAAGTTATGGAACTTATTCTTAAACCACTGTTACATGGACACGAGTGTCAAGTGTCTTGGCGTCCTAAAGTCTCTGATGGTGCAAGCTTTAAAAAAATAGGACATGGGAGCACTTTTGCTTTTGCATATTGTTATATTCATGCATTGCCGAAACACATATGATGTTCAATGGTTATATGGTGGCAATTCATTTAGCAAAATAAGCTATCAAGATAGACGTGGTGAGGCCAACACCTCTCGATGTGACTAGTAGAGTGGGCCTCACTACATTACTTTCTCTTTGTATTTGTTTAACAAAATGAGCTTCCACCTCGTACACACTTTTTCCATGTGTGTGTTGTGTGCGCATGTGCGTGTGGGTGTCATTGATCCCGTATTTAGTGGAGCAATAAACGTTCTTCAGAATGCTCTCTGTAGCACTATTTCTTCAAATATCATGGCATAGCAAACGAATATAATGCAACATTGGACTATTAGGAGTAAGAAAATATAATACTCGTTAGCAGTGTTATGGAAAGCAAAAGCTGGAGCAAAGCGACAAGACGTAGCTTCAGTTCAGAGAGCTTTATAGAATTTTAGTGGTGAGAAGCGCAAGGTTTTTTCAAAATACCAAAAAGACTAGGGAGCAACAAAAATAGAGAGGAAACTAAGAATTTGCATAATAAAAAAGCAAGTAATTGATATTAAAATCTTAATTGAAAAAAAATTATATCAATAAACAAAGATGATATATACAATTAATTTTTTTAGATCTTGAAGCGGTATAGTGAAGCAGAGGCTTAAGAGGGACTTAAGCGGGCTTTTTACAACTATGTCGTTAAAATTTCTTGTGTCTGTTCTTCCTTTCTGGATCCTTTCTATACAACAATGCTCTATTTTCTTATGTTTACAAGAGTCGTGTCTGAGTCATGTAACATGGATATCTAACTGCTGTATCATGTTTGAGGTGGCAAATTTGTAACATCTATTTTCTTATGTTTACAAGAGTCGTGTCCGAGTCATGTAACATGGATATCTAACTCCTATATCATGTTTGAGGTGGCGAATTTGTAACATCAAAGCGTCTTATTTAAAGCATGATTATGTTGACTGTTGAGGACAAAACACCTTTATGTATAGCCAGTCTGTTCATCGTATGGCCCACCTCTTGTCTTTGCTTAGTCATATTAGATGGATCTCAAGGCTATAGCAGGTAGAAGCAAACTATTCTACTGGATATCAAGTGAAGGATGTGATTTTCAGTTACCTGGTTAAGCATTCAGGGAGTTTCAATGACTATTTCAATGACTCTTCTTATTTGTTTCTTTAGATAAGTAGATATAATTGTCTATTGCCAAGAGTAGAAACCTTTTGTAAGAACGAGTGTGCTATATTAGAACTTGTAGCTAAGCATGTTTAGGTTTTGCAGACCCATATATACTTAGCCTGCAATTTTTCCCGCTTGAACTCTTCATTTGTCTCATTTCTTTTCAAATATGTCTTATTTTGCAGGTATGAATTGTTAAGTATGGTGAAAAGACACTCTAAACCATTGGTGGAAACAAATGATGATGAGCAGGAAGCTCCAGATGTCCAAATGGATGCACAGTTTTGGCATGAAATGCTGGATCTTTACTTCGTTCATTCTAGGGTATCACAAGGTCGCCAAGAAGATGACCTCATCTTTTTCGTTAGAAACATGGTATTGTTGTTTACATTAGCACCTACCATTTTTCTCCCCCTCAGCAACTTGTTTTATCTCCAGATTTTGTTAACAGTACAATCCTTTGCAGAGCTTGCATGGATATGGTTTCAATGATAACATGGAGGGTGAACCTCCATTCTTTGTCCGTAGGTGGGATTCTAAGGTATAAACATATGATTTATAGTTCTCACCCTTTTCAACAGATCCATGTGTTTCTACACAGATAGGAGTCTCTTAAAGGTTTTGGATTTTTGTGTTTTTATCGGATAGGAGTATTTAAAGCCATGACTGAAAAACTCAACCTTTTGTTATATGAAATCTTTTCCTGGTATATTTGTTATTCGTCTCACTCATGCCCTTTTTTTTTCTTTTTCACATTAAGCAGTTGGAGAAAATTCTTGGTGGAATTCCTGCAAATGTGGACTGGAGACGTTCTTTTTACTTGAATTTAATTGCTCACACATCCTTTACAGTCACAGTTGCAATTTGCAGGTATACTCACTCCTTTGCATCAGTTTATTATCAGATGGAGTGCTTTTAAATTAACTTGCTCATTTAGTGTTGAAAATAAAATTCCACCTGAACCTTTCTTTCTTTTCGCTGTAACTAGTTTGGTTTCATATTTGTAGCCATTTCGCATAAAGCATTTGATGACTTTGGATGTTCAAATAATGCATTTGTCAAGTTACAATTTATCTGACAATGGAGTTAACGAAATTGTTAGCTACGTGTGCCAGTTTTATGACATCTTTCATTAGTTCTTCTAACCGGTATTTGTTTCTCTATCGACCAGTTTCTCCAGGAGATTTTTCATACTTCTCGGTGGATTTTTTATATGGCCCCAATCCTTTTTTTATTCCTCCAAACTTAATTTAGTAGGCCATTCTTGCACACTTTGCTACTAGCATTCATGTCCATATGGAAATGGACTTTTTTTTTGGAAATACAAAACGGAAAATAGATAGTTAACAAAGGTGTTAGGTACATATGCCAATTTTATGACATCTTTCATGAGTTCTTCTAACCAGTATTTGTTTCTCTAGACCATCTTCTCCATCAAACTTTTCTATCAATATTTCGTATGGCCCCAACCCTGTTTTTATGCCTAACAACTTAATTTAGTTGGCATTCTTGCACACTTTGCTACTAGTTGTGTGCATGCATGTCCATATTGATGGCAATTGTTATGGTTAGTTGCCATATTGGTTCTTTTACATGTGAGGGAGCATGGGAGCACGGGACTTTAATACGTGAAGATAAATGTCAATGATGTGTAGTCAATCACATAAAATCAACTTCAGAAGAGGTACTTTGTCTGGCTAAAGGTTTGACAGAAAACATATCAGATCACTCATCAGCTTTAGTGCAAAATCATATGTTCCATGGCTGCCTTCTGTCTTAGAAAGGGTAACGAGTGAAGTATAGGATAATGAAGCAGTAAATATGAAGGAACAGCAATGGCATGCCAGCCATCAGAGGTCCTGGCTTTGTTTGAACATAGCTAAAACTAATTTAACCTACTTGATGGTTTGCAGCATTCTTAGAGTTGCTTCTATCTTCTGCAGCAGTTACTTAATATTAGTAAGTTCAATTCTTCTAAATAATCCAAATGGGAAGATGCTCATCCACCATGCCACCGTGTAGTCATTCATAGAAAAGACTTTTTCTTCTCCTTTCCTTTTGATTAAAGAACTATAGTCGAGAACACATCAATTGATGTTAAGAAGTTCATCATGTTGTTTGCTGTCCAATCAGTAATTTGTACACATTTGACCATGAACCAGAGAAAAATGGAAAATCGTGCACTTTGCTAGGTGCCTTTCAATCTCTGTTGGTGATAAGATTCACTTTATATTGAACTTTGCCGTATGATAAGTTCAATTTTATGTGAAGGGAAAATAATACCTCGAGTCTCAGTCAATCTTCACTTTAATGAGTTGATGGATATTGCCAAGTTATGGAATATGCATAAATGACACCTCATATCTAAGGCTTAGGCATTGAGGCTTCAGAAAACTTTTACGTTACAATATCATGTGCTTTCTGGGCAACCTGCTAAAAACACATATGTTAGGTGTCTTCCAGTTTTGAATAAGAGATATCAAACATGATTTTTTTTGTTAGAGTTCTATTTATTGTTGTTCTTTGTTTTCCATTCCATTTACAGAATAGGAACTGCATGTTACTTTACCACTGTGTCGAGAACAGAAAGTGTTAGTGCTTTTGTATTGTTATGTCCACAGCACTCAATAGATGATGTGAACATAAAACGTCTGCCACTTTGGAGATACTCAGATTGTAAAGATTCTAATTTTTCTAATTACATAGTATTCAGGCTCTGCGCAGACATCAAAATGGAGAAGATACGTCATTGTCTCCCATATACAAGGTGCATTTTGATGGCTATTTGTTTATCTACATTTTCTTCTAGCAGCTCTCATTTTCCTGATGGTGATAAAATTCCTGGGATTTATCATCTTTATGTTATATTTATTGATATTTTTAATCTTTACTATAAATTTTTTATTTACTTTTTGTTATTTGTTATTGTTTGCTTAAACTATTTCAGAACTTTCTTTCCATGGAAATAAAAAGAAGGATACGTTTTTGGGCTGTCCCCCATGAAACCCCCTTGAACTTTATTTACCGATGGCCTAACTTTTCCCACGAAACCCCCAACTTTAAGGCCATCAGATTTGAACCATAATCTGAGCCATGGTTGGTAACAATTTTAAAGATCTGTGCACTGACACTTGAACATAAAAAATATTGCTTCAATTGAATGGGTTTGGATGAGGAAACCATTGTGAAAAATTAACCTGAAATCTCATCTAATATTAAAAGCAAAGATTCAGTAGGGAATAAATGAGATTTGAAATCTTTAAACAAGAGAAAGAAAAACATCCGGAGCACCAACATTGACCTGTGCACAAGGAAAATGAAGTTGGGGGGTTTAGTGGAAAAAACAAAGTTCAAAGGGGTTTTGTCCCAAGCTTTGAAGCATTTTTTGGAATTTACTCTAAAACAATGTTAGCCTCGAATGTGAATTGTATTTCGTGATAATCTAAATTGCACGGGCGTGGGTGCGGGTGCGGGTACATGACACAACAAATTTGTATAAGGTAGGGTATGAGGACACGACTAAAACTCATGGGATATAATCATAGTTCTTAGCTATATATGTAAACGACTCTTTTAAATTGTAGCTTTTAAAGCTGAAACCAACTCAACCTTTATCTAACAAGTTAAAAATTGAAGTGAAGTGTAGGATATATATCCAAGAAGTGTATGACGATTAGACATGCATTGTATACTGAGTACATGTCTGAATAAATATATGCATATATTTAAGGAGCGAGTATGGGTGTGACACCTGCCAGGTACGCATACAGCTCCATATTAGAAGTATCCAGGTAACATAGGTGATAATTATAAATAAGATTAAAACTGTTGACCTCTTCAGCTGTCGTCCATTTTCCTATGATTTAAAACTCTACTCTTATATTTTTAATCTGTCTCCTGCATATTGGACTCTGAGTTAGCTGTAAATCCCTAATAAAAGAAGCTTGTTGTGTTTTGTCTTTCTCAGTTCTTTGACCTAGTTCAACGGTTAGGTTTGGTCCCTAGCCCCTACCAGTTATTTTCTTTCTGATTCTAGATCCTTGTCAAAACTCATTTGGACATTTTCTAAATAGGAATTTGGATCAACTCGTAGAAATGACTAGTTTGACAAGTAATGAAAATGTTATCAATTATTTATGAGGATATCTTGGCCTTAAGTTCTGTTCTGTCGCTACCCTGATTCTACTGGGCACCTTCTGGGATGATAATGATGTAGCCAATGTTACATAATGCATTACACGGCCTAGGCGTCGGACCCGACACCAAAGTCTAGGTGCCTAGGCAGGAGTCTACACAGTCCTAAGCGGTTTTCCTTTTTATTTTTATTTTTTGGTTACAGTAATTGATAATAAATGTCAATGACATAGAAAGCGCTAGGCAGCTCTAGGCGCTGTACTGACGCCTAGTGCCTAGGCTTATTTCTTTTTTTCGTTTAAGTAGTGGTGGATAAGATTTTTTGAAAGTCAAAGGAGGTGGAGGAGGTGTTCACAATTAGTGGAGGGGGCCATAGGAGTTTAGAGAAAGGTTTGAGGACATGGAGACTGCAGCGGAGAAAATTACGATCAAGATTGGTACACTCCGCGTAAGTGGCCTACATTCTCCTAGCCGCTCATAAGACCTAGGCGGCGGCCTAGCTACCGTCTAAGCCTAGGCGGGCTAGGCACCATCTTTGCATCTTGATTCTGATTTTGTTGAACCATATTTGAGAGATTTTTATTTCATGGTACAATGCTTTCTCATGACATTGTTAGAATAACCCATGGTTTGGAGATATCTTCCAGTTGAAGGGTAGATGGATGGTGGGCTTGTGCATGTTTTTATCTTATTAGTGGGTAGCTTCAAGTTCAAACATTGTTACAGTGATAAGTTATGAACAGGTTGTGAAGACAGTTTATGCATCTCCTAGTCGCGTTAATTTTCAATTGGACCATAAAAAGGTTAGTTGTGTTGGTTTATTTCTTGCTATCCTTATTTTTCCTTTACTTACATCTCTAATTTGTTCTCAGGCGGTGGAAACTTTACCTGCTTATCCAAATATTTCTTTTTCAGTTGATGATTTTGATGACACGTTTGATGCAGTGGTAAGCCATCATATATGACTTAGTGTACTCTAAAGTTCAATTACTTGGGAATTTCTAGGGCTTACTCATTCATGAGCCATGGCCTGCATATGAACCTATACTTCAGATGAGAAGCTATTATTATACTTGGATAAAGTTTTTTTTGACTTTTTTTTTCCAACCACCTTGTGTACTTGATCATGTACATCCCTTCAGCTGGCAACTTGGTTATTAGTCACTGTAAATTTTTTGTTATCTTAAAATGTGCATTGATAGATGTTTTGTGGGCAATGCTTCTAAAACATCCCTTCAGCTGGAAACTTGGTTATTAGTCACTGTAAAGTTTCTGTTATCTTAAAATGTGCATTGGTAGATGTTTTATGGGCAATGCTTATAATGCAATGACAATATATGGTGATGCTAACCAGCTAAGCGTCACATGGATCCAGTCTTAGATTCACAGAGGGATCTCCAACGAATAGTGAGTGTGAAGGGGAAAAATGGCATAGGTGATAATGGGCAATACATATATGTTTTCTGGTAGCCTAAAACATGTTTCCAGAATGTTTCTCCATTAGTAATCTGCATCTTTCTAGTTTATCACATCTTATACAATGGTCAATTTAGCTTTTGTTCTTCCTTAACATGTTCTTTGTTTAATTGTTTTCTATAAACCCAGCAAGTTTAGTTTGTATTAGCTTTAAAAACTTTCTCTTACACTTGTATCCGATTGACAATTGACTAAAATAAGAAACATTTTGAACTTATGCAGGTTTTGACGGAAACAGATCATTGCTTTTGTGTCCTTCTGAATGCACATGGTGGAGCAGCTTTTCCAGCAGAAAATGTTGATTCTGATTCTTATAGGCATCAAAGAAATGACAGTGATTCTGACAGAGGCAAAATATCAAAGGTATGAATTACACCTACATGGTCTGAGTTAAACTGCTTCCAGTAGATATTTCCTTTTTGCTTCTTGTATACAATCATTCAGGTATTTCATGATGTTCATGCAGTTGTGTAATATCAAGGGGGAGGCCATTGCACATTTTGTCATAATTTATTTGATGTTACTTAAGAAATTTACTGGATGTGTTTCTGTGTTTGGAAACTGCAGAGATTGTGTTACACACGGACAAAAATTGTCAGCTTGTTCTTTTGTCATGTTTGTATAGGTTGATTCCATATGTAGCCATTTGAGCTAGGATGATATCTCCCACAAAGTACATATGTTATGTAGTGCAAACAGAATTAACTTTAAATATTCTTTAAATATTATCTAGCTAATCTAAAATGCCTAAAAAAGTCTTCTGACTCTTTATATGTGCATCAAATGGACCTAAAATGGATGGATTGTGATAACAAGTTGCTATAATCTATGGTTTTAAATATTCTAAACCCATTAAAATTTGATTCGGAAGGGTTTCAAAACAGTCAAATCAGTGGGTTGATGGGATGATATATTTTAAAAACATTGGCGGATTTTTGTTGAGATGGATTCGTAGTAATAAATGGTTTTAGTCTATGAGGCAATGTATGTCAGTTATGGGTGTTTCTATTAATATTTTGACATGTATAACTAATTGTAGTTTTTTTTCCTTTTTTTAATTAATCGGCTAAAATACCAGATTGGCCTACAAAAGGACACTCATTTACCACTTTAGCCTAAAAAGTGACACCGGCGACACTTCGACTTAAAAGTGACAAATTGGCAACACAGGTCTTTCCAATCGCCAGAGGTAATTTTAAGCAAAATATTAATGAATTTTTTAATACATACCCCTCAAATATCCTATATTTTTGGATTTACCCCGTCAAGTTCTAAAATTTGTAAAAAACGTCTCCTCTCCCTCCCTTCCCACCATCTCCTCCCGATCCTCAACTTCCCCTCCACTCTCTTGCTCTCTTCTCTCCCTCATTTTTCACACCCTCACTCTTACCTCCTCCCTTTCCACTTTCTCCAACCCCACCTCTTCTTAATCTCTCTAATTTTTGATGATTGGAGGGTGAAGAGGGAGTGGATGGATCAAGGAGGGAGAGAGTGTAGGAAAGGTAGACGAGAAGGAGGTTGGGTTTTTTGATAGAATGTTTAGTGTTGGGGATTGGGAGTGGTCGGAAAAAGGAGGGAGAGGGGCAGGAGAGAGGAAGAGAGTGGGAGAGGGGAAGCGGAGGAGGGAAAAGGAGTGGGAGAGAGGAGAGGGAGGTCGGGGATTGGGAGGAGAAGGTGGAATGGAGAAAGTAAGAGTAAGGATATGGAAAATGAGGGCGGAATCGGTGAGAGGAGGGAGTTTTAGGGATATGGAAGAGAAGAGAATAAAGGAGATGGTGGGAAGGAGGGTATTATTTATACAAATTTCAGAATTTAGGGAGTTGGTAGAGGGATAAATCTGAATGATATAGGAGATTGAGGGGTCTGTATGCAAAACTCCCTTAACTTAAAAATTACCTCCGATGATCGGAAGGGCATATGTGTCGCTAATTTTTCACTTTTTAGGTCAAAGCGTCACCAGTGTCACTTTTTAGGCCAAAGTTGTTAAAGAGAGTCACTTTTTAGGTCGATCTGGTATTTTAGCCGATTTTAATATGATGTTCTCCGGTTGTTCCCTAATCATATTAAATTCTATGGATGCATAGTCACAATAAATAGGGTTTCATTTATTGTTTCGCTTTTATGACATGGAAGGGTCAAATAATGAGGCCAAGAGTAATAAGATAACCATGAGCCATGTGTTTTCTTCCTAGCTCATGTGTAACCCAGAAACAAATTTTTATTAGGGTCAGCCACAATATTTGCGTTTGTTTGAATATAAGCATGCCGTTGGCTGCAAATTTGACGAGACTTAAAAATTTGTGTCTTGGGCCCTGTTGAATCGCTCCATAATAGTTTTTTTATTTGTTATTACTAAACATGTTATTACTTGCTCAGTGTTATGGCCTTCTTTAGGATCACTATATAATTTAGCATATTTTCTTGAGAAATCGAAGTTTCTCTTGACATTATTATTGTGTATATCTGCAGCTTACTCTGTTCTCAGGATTTGTTAGCTATCAGATGGTCCGAGAAGCATTTGATGGTATGTTGGTCATCTACTTTAGAAGTCTCCGCTTGGTTTTTTAATGATTTTGATCATATCTTACTCAGCTTTCAAAAAATTCAACTAATGTCTAGCTGAAGCTTACTGGAATTATGTTCTCTAAATAGCAACAAGGTAACTAATATAATATAAAGTTGAAGCTGTAAGTGGGGGATAACCACACACTTTAGAAGGAATTCTAGTCCTATTTTTTACATTGGCTTCTCCTCTCTTTATTGCTCTTAAATTGCAGATGGCTCACAATTTCAACTATGCCCTTCAAATATTTACATTCATCATGAATTCCCTTTGCATCAATCTCATTCTCCTCTTTTGTTCCCTCTCTGCAATTTTGAGTGGTATCTATGAATATGGTGGTCTTATCTTTTTTCCCCCTTTCAAACAAATAGTTTTTAACACTTGGTTTTAAGTAACTATGTGCATATTAGAAGCTGACATAGCATAGTCGTCAATCAAAATTTGTTTGTGGAAAATTCCTCTTTACTCCTCTTTAGTTTGGTTTTCACATTGGTAGGACACTAATTTGTTGTTAGGCTTTACATTTGCTTGCATGTAGAGTGTGCGTTTTTTAAAATTTTCCTTGTACTATGTCCCTCATCAGTCAACATCCAAACTCCCCCCCCCACCCCCTTTTTTTTTTTTGGCTGCAATCACAAATTTGGGTACAAACATATTGGATATTTTTCCTTATTGTTTATGTTGGAAAGTTAAAGCCACTGTTTGACTTTGAACCAATTGCCAAATTGAGTAATAATTAGAAACTGAATGGGAGAAATCCCTCTTTTATATATAATGGAAAATGAGAAATTGGTAGTATTCCTGAAGGCACAAAAAACTACCATGTGTCATATCAAAAGGTGACATGTGACACCTAATCATATATTCACCTAAGAATACTCATCGAATTAATTCTATCCATAATTAGATACTTCTAATTGTAGTCAAATATTTGGTAATCATGATCAAATCATAATTATTCATAATTAAAAATTCTAGTAGGCATATTTTTAATGATAGTAACTATTTTATTTACTATTAGCTTTACATCTCAAAATATTGACACAAGGCCATACTTAATTTTTTTTAGAAGTTAAATTTCAACCACCAATAAGTTTAGTCGTATGGCACTAAACCCTCGATAAGTTTAGGAATTTTCGAAAATCCTCAATACATTTTGATTTTGGCACTTAATCCATAAGGGCATTACCCCCATAAATTTACATTGACGAACGTTATCCCTCAGGACCAATATATACCTCTGAAATCATTCCTATTTGCAGATTAACACATAAATTACAAAAGATCCTTGAAAAATGCATAAAATCACAAATAACCCTCTGGAAAGTATAAATTATAAGCTACCCTTGAAAAATCTAAAAATTACTAGCAACCATTTTTAAATTCGGAAAATTACAGACACCTCGCAAAAAATCCAGAAATTTCAAACAAATCCTTGAAAAATATGGAAATTATAAACAACCCTCTGAAATATCTAAAAATTTCGAAAAAAACCCTCACCGTTCAAACTTACTAACAATTACCCAAAAAATTAGGATATTCCAAATAATTCTACAAGAATCGAAAAAATTACAAACTACTACTTTTAAAATCAAAAATTTATGAACAACCTCCTGAAAAATTCAAAAATTACAAACAAACCCTCAAAATTTTAAACAACCATTATTGATGTTTTTCTACCAAAAGTTATTAGGGCTTAAGTGACAAGATAAAAAACTTATTGTGCATTTTTTGCCAAAATCTATCGGGGATATTTTGGCCATTTGACCACACATGAACTAGCACGTCTCGTTTGGTACGCGGGAATGGACTCAAATGAGAATGAAATGGAAGAATGAATGGAATGGAATTAATGTGAGAAATAGTCATTCTCATTCTCACGTTTGAGTGCAATTTATAAAATAGAGTGGGAATGAACGTATTTTAAAATTATATATTTTATTGATTCTCATTTAAGTGGGAAAAAAGAGGGTGTGTTTGGTAGGAAGGAATGAGAAGTGAGAATGACCATTCCATTCCACCCCATTCCCGCATACCAAACGAGGTCGCAATGTTAATTTGGTAGTTTTCTTCCCAAACTTTTTTAGGATTTGTGAGAGTATCAAAGGTATTTGGGGTTTAGTGTCAAACGCCTAAACTTATTGGGGGTTTAGTAGAATTTACTCACATTTCAATTTTTATAGAGAGGATAGATTAGTCGTTACACGTGAAGACCTTATATTTTTGAAAAATAGATTAGTAGTTACTATATCTGCTATTTTGTATGTAGAAGAATAAATTTAACTACCTAATATGGCAGAGATGTGGAGAAATAGTTTAAATCCTCTGTATATAAAAACAGATTAGTGGTACTATGGTTTACTACTAGTGATGCAGGACAGATTCAGATCTGAATCTAGACATAATTTAATGAAGATTGTATCTAATTTAGTTCAATTAGGATTAGATAAATTATTTATGGTTTTATTTGATTTTATCTTTTTACTTTGTTTAAGATATTATTTGATGTTATCTTCTTTTAGTTAGGATATTATTTGCAGTGTTTTAAATATCGGCCGACATGTCGGACATGTCGGCCGATATATCAGATTGAGGGGTCGAGCGACACGAATCGGGGGATTTTAAGTCGCATGTCGTTTTTCAGGAAGATATCGGATATATCGGCGAAATATCGGCCATGTCGGCCGATTTTTCATGTTTGAAAAATCGGCCGATAAGCCCATTTATCGGTTCAAAGGTGTGGGTTTGGGTTTGGTTTAGGTTTGAAACCCATTTGACCCTTTTATCGGATATAGGAGGCTCTTTTCGAACCCGATAGACACCCTGATCATAAGAAAGAAAAGAAAAACCCTAGGGCTAGCGATCTTCGTCGTTTTGCTTTCGTGGTCCTTGGCTTCTCCTCTCGTCCTCACAGTGCCGCCTTCTCCTATCTTTCTTCCCTGCGCCATCGGGTCCTCACATCGCTGTCACATCGCTGGTAAGCCTCCCTGTCCTCGGCTTCTCCTCTCATCCTCACAGCGCCGCCTTCTCCTCTCTTTCTTCCCTGCGCCATCGGAGCCTCGGAGGGTCCTCACATCGCTAGTAACTGGTAAGCCTTTCTCCCCTCCCTCCCCCTCTCCCTCTCTCGCTAATGACTTTTTCTGTTTACATTTTTTTCACTTAAGCCTCCCTGACCTCTCTCTCTCTCTCATGACCCTTTTTCTGTTTGTATTTTTTTTCCAGACTTTCAGTTTGTGATGTTGTTGAGTCGCTGACTGCTAAGTAAAAGGAATTATTGATTTTTACTTTTTTATATGTCTACTCTATAAAATTTATAAAGTATGCTTATATTGAATTTAGGAATGTTTAGATTACATTTAGAACATAATATTATACATATGTGCATCACCTGATATGGCAATCCGATATTTAGTTCATGTCCCTCGATATATCCCCGATTTTCGCTATCCGATATGGATTTCAGTCGTCCGACATGAACCCGACATCCGATATTTAAAACCTTGATTATTTGATGTTATCTCTTTTTTAGTTAGGAGTTTTTTTTATCTTCTTAGGTTTCTTATAAATAGTATTTTTCATTTGAAAAGAGAGATGAATGTGTTAGATCCTAGAGGGGGTGATTAGGGTCTTATGCTAATCTAATCCGATTTTATGCCAATTAAAACTAATTAATAAATTATCCTAGCAAGTATGAAATATAACATGATATGTGAGCTAGGATAAGTATAAAAAGTTGTGCTTGGTAGTGAGGTGGCATAATCTCCTTCACTCATTCAAATGGTTGCATATCCCTATGCACTCCTCAACCCATGTGAATGTGGTCCTCCATTTGAATGAGTGAAGGTGATTATGTCACTTCACTACCAAGCACAAAATTTATGCTTGGTATCAAGCATACACATATTTCTCATATATATATATATATATA
>BQKN01000039.1:555094-567543 GCA_022839385.1 Asparagus kiusianus
CCCCCCCTTCCCCTACACGACGTTTTTATATATATATATATATAATATTTATACACATATTTCTACGGGGCGCAAACCCATCGGGCCGAAGTGCCCAACGCCTCAAGCGCTCCCGAAGCAGCCGCCTCGATAACACTGTTCTCGAGTTTACCATGATTGCTTTCTGGCTTGAGCTTCTTTTTTTTCAGATAATTTTCTTCATTAATACAATTTAAGGCATTATTATAATATAGCCCCATAGTCCATTTTCATGTTATATGTAGATGCGTTAGAAAATAAGTTTAGAACCTTTACCATCTTAAATTTAAGCATGTAACTCTTGAATGACTCAGGAGTATTTGGGTTAATACATTGCAAAAGGCAAAGTGAAACCTTTGGTATCAAATTTTATTGTAATAAAAAAGAAGTTTACGTCAATTTATGTACATACAATTTATAGCATTCAAGAAACCTTTTCTGGACTTATACTATGTAAGCATGTTTGTCCTTCACTTGTTTTACTGGTGCAGCTGAGAAATCTAGATTCGGAAGCCTTCTATCAATTGCCCATGTTTCATCAAAAGCAGACAGGCTGTATATGAGGGGTCCAGGAGGGCGTGGGGAAGTTGAAGTGGCTGTCTCTGGAATTGCAGGTAATTAACTTTTTTCTTTCTCGTAGTCCTCTTTCTTTTCTAGATCTGATGCACATAGGCAGGTACAAGCACCTACGCAGGGCACACAAACTTAGAAGTAGAGAAACCTGATATGGATGAAATTGAGGTCAATTTTGTTTCATGGAATTTATAGCTCCGAAGGTATGAGTTGAAGCTCAGCACATAACCAATTAAACATTAGTTTCCAACCTGCAAAGATTATATTATTTTTCAAAAAATTAGAGGCACTTGATCTGTACGAAATCAAGTTTAATCTCAATTCTTAATTGTCATCATTGGAAATAGTTTATACTTGATAGATAGTTGTCCATTGCGATACACTTGATCTATAGCTTCTTTTTTCTCTGTGTATCAACTTTCAATTTTAAGCAACAAGAATTATATATCGAAACTTGAATCTCAAACTGATTTTGTATTTTTAAATATAAAAATTGGTTTCAATCTATTTGCTCTTTACTTCTTACAAAAACATGACTGGATTAGCCTAATGTAGTAATGTTAAAGACACTGGACCGAGAGCCAAGCTCCAGATGGATATTCTTTTTCATCCACTAGCCAAATTTTCTGTCCATCATTGCCACTGTGTCTTTGCCATTGACAACCTCTAATACCACACAGCTTGTTGGTGACTGCACCTCGCCTGCCTCCTCAGTGCTACTACAAGTGGAAAGTGGGACAAAGAGTTAGGGCACCAAGCTCTAACTCATTTAAGAGAAGCTGCCATTCCTAGTCCTGCTTCATTCAAGAGGGAATAAATATCTAAGTTGTTTGAGGTTAACCAACAAAATCAAATGTTTATTTTTAATTTTTTTAAAGTTTATTTTTTGGTGCTGACTATGAACAATTTGAAAGGTTTAGTTTGGCTAGTTAACTTTAGCTTTGAGTTGGAAAAACACTAGTATCTCTCCTTACCTTCTCTGGAGCTAAGTCGCTAGCGTCTGCAAATTTATACTGATCCTCTTTCCAGCATCATTCACGTTATGACCGATTGTTCTTTTCTGTATTGTAGATCAAAGCCTCCAAGACTTCAGCCCACATTCACCTATTCAGATATCTAAAAGAGGTTTGGGAATTGATCTGGGTACCATAGTCCAGAAAGCTTCCATTTTGGCAAAGAATGCTTATGCTGCTGCCTCGTCCCCGAGGAAATCTGACAGAGAAATATTACCTCTCAAATGCTGCTTGATGTCTATTTCTTTGCCCTGGGAACATATTGCACATGATCTTTTGTTTAAGGTGAGTGTTTTCAGAAATATCTTGGCCCAATTTTTGTAAAATTGAAGACTATGCACATACACTCCCAAACTCCCGAAGTATTAAAGAAGCAACTTATGCCAATTTAAATGTGAAGCTTTCAATGTTTGATACTTTTCCTCGATGTTTTCAGGGAACTCCTCCAGTGAATTTGTGATCGTTGATCAATTTGTAGCAAAACCCTCCAACAAATCTGGGTCTACTCTCGCCTTCATGACATAGCAATTTGAGGTATGGACTCTGTTGCTACATAAGTAATATTGACTCAGTTATGTGCCATTTGTTCACCAACCAACTGAAGATAATAAGCACTTTCAATAGTCTCCTTCCTGTACATGAAGCGCATAGATAAAAGCAAGTCATTTGAAGTTTCTGTCCCAGGCATGTAACTCACATGCAGTGTAAAGCATGATGAAAATCTAGCAATAACCTTTAATTATGAAAAGAAGAAAAGAAGAAAGTGTTAAATTCTCATCTCTTTTGCTTGCTTTTTTATCCTTTTGACAATCAAAAGGGTATATTTGGTTCATGATCAGGATCAGCAGCAATTTTCATGACCCACCCAAATGGTTTATAACATATTTTAGTTTCTGCCACTTGCTTTTACAATCAATAAAGACTTGTAATTTGTTTATTTGTAACCTTGCAAACTGAATAGTATGCTAGATCTTTTTAGACTAGACATGACGCCTATTAGAGATATAAAGCAAAGTCCATAATAAGAGGTGAAAGTTATTGATTTATTTCAAGCATCATAATATTGGTGCCAGTGATCAAACCATCATTACAAGTTTGTGACCCTGATCAAATCTTCGAACTTAGTAAGAGTTATTCAGGTTCGAATTTTGCTGGATCAACACATGTAAAGTTTTACTTGGGCATTGGTATCATGGTTGAGCCTATCTAAATTCCAATATTGGAAGATCACAAACTTCGTCATTAGCATAGGGTCCTGGTTAATTTCTCCCACTTGCCTTTCCCTCTTTGCACAGCTTGGTAACAAACAAAGACCAATATTGAAGGCACAGAAATTAACTTTTTCCTATCCTAGATTTTTTAAACTCCAAATATGTGGTTTTGTTTCGAGGTCTCCTTAGTATTAATTTAAATTTAGATACCTCGCATCAATGATGGGTAGGAAATAAAAAAACGAGAACCGACCTCAGTTATTATTTATGCCCAGTAAGCGAGCCACATCATTGCGTGGACGTGGGTGTATATAAGGTATATATAATACGTGTAGTGTATGATGACGTAAGATCACAGTCTGAATTAATATTTAGTCAAATTGAAAGTATAGTTCGATGTGTGTAGCGATATCTTTGAAACGAGAAACTATCATCATCTACTAAATTGAAGTTGCATCAAGGACGACCCACAAGTGGATTAGTGCAATACCAGCGAGACTGAGAATTGATATACTAATTTGAAAACTATTCATTTTTTGTGTATCAATCAAGTAATGTACATAGGTTGTCTGACAATGTTTTCCTTTGAAATCGATTAACATTTTCCGAAGTTCTAACAGAAAATCTAAGGACTTATATAATGATGAAGATGGAGTTAATGTCCGAACCTTTTCATGAATGAAAATATATTAAGACAGAATCATCTTTCTTTTCTCTCATGTTTTGTTCATTTGTCGACGACGATGACAATAGTCCATGGATTGTATATTTGAATTGCTTTTAAGTATGCGAATTATGGAGCTCAATGAAGGTGCGTCGTTCTTTGCTTTAAGTTTGTTGGATCCTGTTCTAGGTCCCTTCGATGAGCATATATCCACAATATCAGAAGCAAGCAGACTGTTGTTAGTTATTATGTTGAGTTTATTATATTTAATCTCATATTGCTTAGGGACAAACTATTTTGCAATTCTTAATCTATTAACAAAAGTTGTCAAGAGAGGGTCAGAATATCCTCTCTGGTTACTGTTTTCAACATGATACCAGAGCCACACAAAATCTTAGCCTCTACACAACCTAGGCCCCACAAAACCTTTGTCTCCTCAAAACCCTAGTCCACAAAATCCTAGGCCCTCACACAGAACCTTAGCTGCCCTCACAACCAAGAGGCAACCTGTCCCTCCCTTGTCATTGTTCACCGTGAACATTAACAGTGATAGTTGTTCACCGTAAGGGCTACCGAGATTACTAATCCCCGTTAACAGTGTTGAGTTTACTGTTTATCATGAACAATGTCTCAGTGGTTGTTTACTATGAGCAGTACTGTGGATCTTGTTAATGCTTCGGTTGATGATTTAAGATTGTCATCGTTCGTAGCAATAGTAGTCCTCGACATATATGAACATTAACAGTGATAGTTGTTCACCGTAAAGGGTACCGAGATTACTATTCCCCGTTAACAGTGTTGAGTTTACTGTTTATCATGAACAGAGTGGCTGTTTACTATGAGCAGTACTGTGGATCTAGTTAATGCTTCCGTTGATGATTTAAGATTGTCATCGTTCGTAGCAATAGTAGTCCTCGACATATATGCGCTCGCTGTCATCTCCATCACCCCAATTTTTCTTCGTCCCGACCGCCCTACTCAACTTGCTGTCATCTCCACCACCCCGATTTTTCTTCGTCCCCACCTCCCTACTCAACTTATCAAAATCTTGACTGCTATTAGCTGCATAAAGCGGGGTAAAAGAGAAAAAGAAGGGGAAAAAAAGAGGAAAATAGGAAAAAAAAAGTAAATAAGAAAAATAGGATTTGATTGAATTAGAATTTGATTTATTGTGATTGGAATTGGATTTCATAGTGATTTGTTTTATTTTGATATTTGAAGTTGGAGTTGGACTTATGGATTGGTTAGCTTGCTTGAATATGGAGGGAAGTGCTTGGTGTTTGTTTGGTTTGAAAGAGTGGTAGGGTGGTGACAGATTTGACATACTTTGTGATTGATATAGCAGAAAACTAGTCTGTTTAGTTTGGGTTTTGGAGATTGATTTGGTGGAGATTGTTCCGTTGGTTTGCTTTGATATTTTGTTTAGTGAAAATTGTTTAGTTAGTTTATTTTCGAAAAGATCGTTCTCTCAGTTCATTTGGGGGTTCATTAAAGAATGGTCATGATCATTTGTTAGATCCTTATTAAAGAATGATCATTTGTTAGTTTGATCCCTAAGAGGATCTTGTTTGGTGGATCCTAGAGAGGATCGTTTGTTGATGGATCCCTAAAGACTAAAGAGGATCATTTGTTTGGTGGATCCTAGATAGGATCGTTTGATTGGTGGAGACCTAAGAGGGGATCAGCTGATTTGAAGACATCCAAATGAAAGATAAGAAGATCAAGACTACTTCGAGTTTTTAGAGCATCGTCATAAATTAGAGTGTGTACACTTTATTTATAACAAGCTGAACATATATAATTTATATGCTTAGCTTTGTGCAAATTATTTGTAACAAGTTGAACATATATAATATATATGCTCAGGTTGAGGGGGAGTGTTGTGAGTTATTATGTTGAGTTTATTATAGTTAATCCAACATTGCTCAACGACGAACTATTTTGTAATTCTTAATCTATTAATAAAACTTGTGAGGAAAGAACTACTTTGTAATTCTTAATCTATTAATAAAACTTGTGAGGAAAGAACGAAAGGGTCAGAATATCCTCTCTGATTACTATTTTCAACACAGACAACACACTAAATGTTTTTCTATAATGGTAGGTTCAAGAGAGGACTTTTGGGTCAATACATTAATACCTAAACTCCTTTCAGAATCTTATTTAATGAGGGGTATTTTTTAGATGTTAATCCCTTGAATCATAATTATTTTGATATTAGCCCCTCAAATCTTCACATTTTGATATTAGTCTCTCAAATTACCATAATCTGCTGCTATTAATCCCTCTGGTTGGTGTTATAATAGGTGCAGCTCTCTCCCTCTTCTACTAGGCCCGCTCCAATGTCTTCACAATTTTAAAACAAATATGGGAGATGGACTAATGTCAACACATTAAGATAATTTGAGGGACTAATATCAAAGTCTGAAGATTTGGGAGACTAATATCAAATTACCTATGATTTCAGGGACTAATATTTATTAAAAAAAAACCTTTATTGAATTATGGGTTCAATAGATCTGATCCAACTGCATACTTTTATTTATCTTGATGACTCGTACTGCATACTTTTATTTCTCTTGATGATCAGATATGGTTATGGACATAAAACTATATTATCCGAACTCTTCTTTTGCATCAATTTGAGTGTTCTGATTTCTTGAAACACATTGTCTTCCGTGCTTTTGCTCTTTGACTATCAGATGATAATGAATATAAACCTATAACTAAGGTTTTTCTTCCGCGTTGATCCGAAGATTCTTGTTTCTTAAGATACCATGTGTCTCGTAGATTTAGTACATGTTGTACTCCCATTATTTTTTTAAAGCAAAAACAGGCGGTAAATCCCCGTTTAATTCTATTAAGCACTAAAAGAAAGTACACAAGAACACAAGTATGTGTTCAAGGTGTTCAAGGTGGTTTTACCATAGAAACGGTAGTTTCTGAAACATAGAGGTAAAAGATTTTCTCTCTCCAAAATCCATGAGAATGAAGAGAGGACATTGTCATTATTCATCGCAATCATTCATATATATATTGTAAGTGGGTTTGGCCTCATGGGCGAAATTGTTACCTGACCCATTAAAGAACTCAACCTGTTTTGTTGGGAATATCTCACGTTCTGAGATTTTTTTTTTCCCCGTTGGGGAACGAGTCTCACGTAATGTAACTTACGTGAGGAATATCGGGAGGGAAATCAGGGGCAGTTTCTTGGGACGTAGGGTGAGATAGATGCCCATAAATAGAGGTGTTATTCTCCTCTGATATCAATGAATAAGCAATTGAATCTCTTCTCCGGAGTCCCCAAAAAGGAAATCTCCGATCTTCTCCTCACTTCACTGGTATCAGAGCTTCATCGATTTCCCAAAACACAGCCTTCTTCCCACCACCAAAACCCTAGGGCAAAGGAAATCCTGCGCCTCCTCCCTGCTGTAGGCGGTGTTTCCACCTCCTCCCTCCATCGGAAACCTAGGCCCTACACCCGCTGAACTGCGCCCATCTCCGCCGAACTGCGTCGTCCTCCGATCTCTGCAATCGCCGACCCGCGCGTCGCTGACTCGCTCGCAGCCGTCACACGCTCGTCGCTGGTTGATTTTTTCCCCTCACTGTAAGCATCAAATCTCATTCAGATGTGTCAATCTATTACGTTATTCCATTGATTTGTGTTTTTGTGGGGATCTAATTTTGGTTTCAAATTTTGGGGCTGTTTGAAAAGGAAAAGGTGTTGTGTGATTCTGTTGATTTGAGGACTGTTTTAAAATTTCAATTTTTTATGATTTATATATTTTTTTGATTTGTTGCAAGGCTACTAGTACTGTATAATTTGCATGAATCTTCATCAAGGATTCTTTTTTTTATTGTAGAGTTAATCTAAATACTACAGTTGGAAAATTCTTTTTTTATTAATTTTTGGCTTAACTTTGATAATAGTTAGTATCTATTTGTTTATTGTAATTAATAGTTTGTTTATTTCCTTGGGAATTAATGTTGTGTATATAGATGTTTTTTGACAAGTTTTCTTGTATTGAAATTCCAATTTTAATTAAAAAAAACCTTATACCTTCTTGTCGTTATTATATTTTATTATTTTATTATTATAGTTGTAGTACAGTTTTAACCTTTTATTAATAGTTCTTTTAATATTAATTTAATTTAAGTTAGTTTTATTTTTTTTTTGAGCAACCTAAATCAATTCCGTTTAAAGTATCATACAATGTTAATTGTCGACATGGCTAGTAAGTTGATTGCTTCTGAACTGGCAAAAATAGAACGCCTTAATGGTTCCAACTATGACATGTGGCATAGGAAGATTAAGTACGGACTTATCCATGACAATCTAGATAGTGTCCTAGATGTTTCTCCACCAACCCTTGGTGTTGATCCCACTGACGCTCAGAAAAGAGAGCTTGATCAGTGGCAACTTAAGGACAATAAGGCTAAAAGCCTAATGTTAATGTTCATGGAAAATAGTTTAATCAAAAATTTTGAAAACTATAATACGGCTAGGGAAATATGGCTCGCAGTTAAAGAGAAGTATGACACCACCTCTGAGGTGAACATACAACTCTTGATGCATAGATTTAATTCAAGCCGTATACAAGAAGGTGAAAATATTACCGAACATGTGAACAAGATAATTGTCATGACTAATGACCTAGCTTCCGCAGGATCTGAAATTCCTGAGAAATTGCAAGTGGCAACTATTTTGAATAGCTTGCCACCGTCACTAGATATGGATGCCACAACACTTAGGCTTAATGGAACCATTAAACGTGTTATTGACTTGCCAGCCCAGTTAGCAATGGAACATGATTTACTAGCTAGGTGGAAAGGTTCAGATGTGAACCTTGTGCAGCAAGAAGAAGCAAATGCAGCTCACTATCGCAAGGCACAAGGAACTCATCAGTTTGGACCTGTCAAGCCTTCCTTCAAAGGACCTGGCTAGCAACGTGCTCGCGGTAAGAAATGACCTCCTGGATCATGCAATATTTGTAGGAAGTTCGGCCACTTCAAAGCCAACTGTCCACAGGCGAAGAACAAGGGCGGTCCTAAACGCCTAGAACAAGGAGGATCCGGTAAGCGGGAGTTCATCGACGTCATTGAGTGCAATGCTGCAACTACTGACGCTGGTGGCTGGTGGATTAATTCGGGAGCTACCCGACATATTGCAAAGACGAAGGAAGGGATATGCGACTTCAAGGAGCTGAAGAAGGGAGATCAAAGGATTTATATGGGGAACAATACCTACCTAGATGTTGAAGGTATTGGTTCGTACAGATTTGATCTTGGGGACAACATCATGGTTCTCAAGGAAGTGTTTTATGCACCTGGCATAAGACGTAATCTGATCTCCGCCCCAGCCCTCCTGAAGAAAGGCCTTGAAGTTAGGTTTTACAATAATAGGGTCTCTATTGGGAAAGACAAGAAAGTGTTTGCTATGGGCAAGTTTGTACCTGAACATGATTTGTTCTGTCTTTCTGTTGTAAAACCTAAAATTTGCAATAAGAATTCTGGTTTGATTTATTCTTCGTGTCTTTTATTTGATTTTGATCTATGACATGTGAGACTAGGACACCCTGGTAATAGAAAGATAGTTCAGATAATTAAAATGGATTTGTTACCAAATCTGGCAGGTGTAAGGACATTACCCTGTGAACACTGCTTAACAGGGAAATTGACTAGAAAGTCATTCTCTGAAGGTCAGAGGGCAAGTGAACTTTTAGAGTTAGTTCATTCTGATATTTGTGGTCCGTTAAGCGTAAAGACACGTGGTAATAAAGAATACTTTATAACTTTCATAGATGATTATTCCAAGTATACTTTTGTGTATCTTTTAAACAGAAAATCAGAAGCATTTGAATGTTTTAAAAGATACAAGACAGAAGTAGAAAGGAAACTTTGAAGGTATATTAAGGTGTTAAGAACTGATAGAGGTGGAGAATTCAATTCAAAGGAATTTGAAAACTATTGCATTCATTATGGCATTAAAAAACATACCACTATGCCTTACACGCCACAACAGAATGGTGTGACTGAAAGAAAAAATAGAACATTGATGAATGCAGTAAGATGTATACTGTCATATTCTAGTCTCTCTAAGGATTTTTGGGGAGAAGCAGTATTGATTGCGAATTATATTTTGAATAGGATTCCCACAAAATCAGTCGAGTCAAGACCATATGAGATTTAGAATGTACACAAACCTGAATTAAGTCACTTAAGAAAATAGGGTTGTGTTGCACATGTTCTCATTCCATATCAAGTTAGAGATAAGCTGGATCTCAAAACCTTAGAGTGTAGATTTATAGGTTATTCTGAAAAGTCTAAAGGATATAGGTTCTTCCATGAAGAGAAAGGGGTCATTGAAAGTAGAGATGCTACTTTTCTAGAAAGTCTAGAGGAAAGGGAACAAGTTCAAGAGGCGGTACAACCTCTGCTAGACTTAGATGATGTTCCCAACGATGACCCAGACATAGTGGATGAAGAAAATCATCCAATAATGGAAGATGAGCCCTTAAATGAGAATATGTCTATGGTAAATCAACCAGCTGAGCGTGTCCAACCTGTCAACCTTAGTGGTAATAAAAGACCCAGAACAACACCTATATGGATGGATGAATATTATCTGTATTCATGCGAACCATCCTGTTTCTCGGTAGACATTGGCATAGATGAGCAAGCTGATCCCTTGAATTATGTGGATGCTATGAACACACATGAATCAGAACAATGGCTGGAAGCCATGAAAAGGGAGCTTGACTCAATAGAGAGAAATAATGTATTGGAGCTATGTGACTTACCAGAAGATAGGAAGTCCATAGGATGTAAATGGGTGTTAAAGAAGAAATATCGGGTTGATGGGTCTATTGATACATTTAAAGCCCGTTTAGTTGCTAAAGGCTTTACTCAGAAGGCAGATATAGATTATCAGGAGACGCGGAGCCGGAGCCCGGCATGTTCGCCCGCTGGGCCGAGTGTTCGCCCACTTCAGAGCCTTCGCCTTTAGAGAAAAAAAAGCCGCCCCTGCTTCAAAACGAAAGGTCGTCGAAGAGCCTCCGTTTGCTGGTCGCCAAAGACGAGAGCTTCGCCTTTGGAAGCGCCAGTAGCGTAGGGCGACCGGGCCAGCCGAGCCCCTCTGAATTAGTTAAGGTGGCTAAGTTTTCTTCTATAAGAATTATCTTAGCAATTGTTGCACATCTTGACTTGGAACTTTTCCAAATGGATGTCAAGACTGCATTCCTCAACGAAGAGTTGAAGGAAGTAATATATATGAATCAACCTGAGGGATTTCAGGTTGAAGGACAAGAAAACAAAGTATATAAATTAAAGAAATCTTTATATGGTTTAAAACAGTCATCTAGACAGTGGTATCTCAAATTTCACAATATTGTTATCTAACTTGGTTTTGTTGTAAATAAATTGTATAATTGTGTATATGTCTTGAAGAGTGGTAGCAGTTTCACAATATTATCTCTGTATGTAGATGATATTTTGCTGGCTGGAAATGACATAGAAGTGCTGAACAGAATCAAGTCGGCACTTAGTAGTGAATTTGAGATGAAGGACATGGGAGATGCATCATATGTTCTTGGTATACAGATCCTTAGGAATAGAAAGTCTAGAATATTAAGCTTAAACCAAGAAATGTATTTGCATACAATGCTTAGAAGGTTTGAGATGCAGAGTTGTAATCCTGCACCAAAACCTTTAGTTATGGAAAAACGGTTGTGTAAAGAACAATGTCCTGGAGAAGGGCAGAAACCGCTTGATGTCCTGTATGCACAAGCTGTTGGAAGTTTGATATATGCAATATTATATACTAGACCAGACCTGGCATATCCGAAGAGTTTGGTTAGTAGATATCAAAGTAATCCTGGTCTAGCACATTGGGAGGTTGTTAATAGGATTTTGAAGTACTTGAAAGGTACTGTGCACCATAAGTTAGTTTATCAAGCAGACTCGCTTGAGGTTTTTGGTTACTCCGATGCTGATTTTGGAGGAGACAAAGATGACTGGAAGTCCACTTCCGGACATTTGTTCATCTTTGGTGGTGCAACTGTTTCTTAGGGTAGTAAGAAACAGGGATGTGTGGCAAGATACAAAAGAAGATGAGTACATAGCCTATAGTATGACCGCTACTCATGCAGTCTGGATAAAACGGTTCCTAAAGGACTTGGATCTCAATTTGGTTGATGGACCAATTGAGATATACTATGATAATCAAGCAGCCATCAGCTTGATCAACAGTGGTGCAAACAGTTCTAAAGGAAAACATATTGAGATACAATATCATTATATTCATGATATTGTGGAGAAAGAAGAAGTCAGTGTGACTTATATTCCTGCTAGTGACATGATTACCGATCCCTTGACGAAGGGTATCCTAGTAGGTACATTCATCAAACATGTTGGTTTGATGGGACTTAGAAATATCCAAGTCAATGAAACTTTCATGAATAATGAAAGGAGACAATCATGGATAATAGTTGTACTCGGTTCATTCATGTAGAGTGAAAAATTCGTATATCTCACGGATAGTGGGAGTATGGAATTACATCTTGAGTAATATCCTATGGAAAGTGGGAGTGTGCTTGAAAAGTATTTGGCCATTTCGGCTAAGTGGGAGATGTAAGTGGGTTTGGCCTCATGGGCCAAATGGTTACCCGACCCATTAAAGAACTCAACCCGTTTTGTTCGGAATATCTCACGTTCTGGGATTTTTTTTCCCGTTGGGGAACGAGTCTCACGTAATGTAACTTACGTGAGAAATATCGGGAGAGAAATCAGGGGCAATTTCTTGGGGACGTAGGGTGAAATGGATGCCCATAAATAAAGGTGTTATTCTCCTCTAATATAAATGAATAAGCAATTGAATCTCTTCTCCGGAGTCCCCAAAAAGGAAATCTCCGATCTTCTCCCCACTTCATATATATATATATATATATATATATATATATATATATATATATA
>BQKN01000039.1:576582-589735 GCA_022839385.1 Asparagus kiusianus
ATATATATATATATATAAATATAAATTGAAAGCCATTTTCATTGCAGCTAATGTCTTTTATAGCTACGGTGAAACCCATTAATTTAGTAGATACAAACTAGTAAAATTGACCCGCGTGTTGCCGAGGAATTTGTGTGAAGATGTCAAAAAATAATTGTTAAGTAATTTGTTTAGAATTTTTTTAATTTGTGGATAAAAATATTGTTGGGAGGTGTAATATATCTAAAATACTTATTTTTAAATAAATCCCCCACGTCATTGAATTTGTTATCAGGTCTCACAATTATCATAATCATTTCAAGTTAATGACTCCAATTATTACTTTTACTCTTTATTAAAGGGACTCATTTCAAAATAATTTACAAACTGAAGGATCCGGTAGTAATTTTAATAATTTGAGGAGTCAACTTCCAAATTAGGTTAGAGTCAATCAGGCATAATAGCACTTTTCATGATTTAAGGTATTTATTTTAAAATATGAGAGTTGTAAAACATTAATATTGGAAGCCAAAAAACCAAAGTACAAGATTTTCATGATAAAATAGGGATAAATTTTGAGTTTGTTACTTAAAATAAAAAATTAATTTTTTTTCATTAGGTAGACTTCGAGACCATTGAACTTGCTATTGTGTTACCGTAATCCAAAATTATTTATAAATTAGTCCCTTAAGTTAATAGCAATATTGTTAGATCCTCTAATTCTCACAATCCTTTTTAAATTAATCTCTTTAGTTATTGCTTCCACATTTTATTAAAGAGAAACATTTCAAAATAAATTTTTAAGAATTAAGGAGTCCAAATATTAATGTTAATCATTTGAGAGATCAATGTCTAATTAATTTAAGAATTGTAGGATTTAATAACAATTTTCATGATTTAAGGAATTTAATTTCAAAATATGAAAGGTTTAAAGAGTCATAAGGAAGATAATTTTTTAATTAAAGGTTAAAAAAAGTGAAACTCCAGCAAATCAAAAGTGGGCCAAGTGACAGGCTCGATTTATGAAAGGGGAAAATACCGGCTGGACTATTCAGTAGTTGTGATTTGTTACCTGTCCTCATTTATATATACTAGTGTCGTGTATCTGCACGTACGCACGCTTGTTGATCAATTTTTTTTGGTTCTATTAGATTAGAAAGTGAATAGTTATTAAGATATTTATAGTAATTAATAAAGAATTAATATTTATTCAATGAAATGAGACTTAATATATAAAGATTAAATGAGTATATTTGTAGGAGTTTATGAATAAGTTATTTTTATTAGAAACAATAAGTCTCTACATAGAAAATTAGATTACATATGTTTCTATTATAAAATATAAACTACTTGTAAAGCACCAAGCTCTAGTACATTTACATGAGAGAGAGGGATGTTATTTTAAAATTATCTTTCTAGAAATTATTAAACCTGCTCTAGTTTATTATTAGCTATTAGAGTCCCCCAATTTATATTTGATACTTGCAATTTATATCTCTAAAATTACATTTCAGTATTAAGTGTTAGTATATTGAGGAGGATTTAGTACAACTCAAGATATAGAAGAGGGAATTATGTACAATTTTTCCTATTTGTTATAATAATCCAATTTACAAATGGTTAATGGAGAAATGGGTAACGCTTCATGAATGAGTTCCTTAATGAAGGGTGGTTAAGAAGACAGTTGAATAATAAAAAGTTAACGACTTTATGGATTAAGTCTCATTTCATTGAATAAATATTAATTCTTTCTTAATTATTATAATATCTTAATAACTATTCACATTCTAACCTAATAGAACCAAAAGAATTCCAAAAGATTGATCAACAAGCGTGCCTACGTGCAACGCACGTACACAACACTTATAATGTATTACCTTAGTGACCATAGAACGAAAATTAACCCTTTACACATATAGAGTGAAAGCAATTATACTTATAATGCATTGTCATGGACAAAGCTTTCTTTATCTCGTAAGCATAGTACATTAAGAGATTCAACCAAACTACACAAACAATTTAGCATATTCACAAACATGCCTAGGAGTTGGAAACCAATTTACACGCTAAGGTAAAAATATATACGAAGATGGAAGGGGCGAAAAACCAATAAGTTTATGACTGAAGCAGCTGCAGATTTTGATAAAATACAGGACCACCTTCTTTGTCGCCTTCACTGATTTTTTCTCTGCACTCTAAATTGTTACACCGATGCTTCCATTACCATCTTCTCATTCAATTCGATTGTACTCCACCAGTGATGTTATCATTGACTCACACTTCTTGTGGTTTGTAAGCATCTGAATAAATTTTGATTAAAAGTTAGAATTTTTGTTAGAGAAATTTGATAAGATTCTATAGTAATTTATAGTGATTTATGAAAGAGGAATAGTTGTAACGTTTTTCATTATTAGTGTGTAATGTCAAGACTTAGTGGAGGAATATTATTAGCGGGTGGTTAATGAAAATTTGATGGTAATAACTAGGGAGGTTATGAAATATTAAGTTTGTATATATCTTAATGTATGGATTTGCTAGAGATATATGCATGTATGTTCGGAGGGTATTTTTGGAAGAAATGTTTTAACATCCAACACACTTTTATAATAGTATAAAAATATACAATTTTACTGTAGCTATGAGAAGACTTTCTACCATTATAGACCCAATAACCACTAGTAGAAAACAAAGCATTGACGATGAGGTATTGGCGACGGATTCGAAATACGTCGCCAATACAAATATTGGCGACGGAAATAAACCCGTCGCCAATACCCCATCGCTAATGTTTGTATTATCGACGGATTTTGGCCGTCACCAATGTTTTTCCGTCGCCAATAACTATTGGCAACGGAAAACATTGGCGACGGATCGTTTCAGTCGCCAATAGGTATTGACGACAGACTCGTTCCGTCGCCAATACCTATTGGCGACGGACACGATCAGTCTCCAATGCATTCTGTCGCCAATAACTATGGGCGACGGAAAATATTGGAGATGGATCGTTTTCGTCGCCAATAGGTATTGCCGACGGATCGTGTCCGTCACCAATAGGTATTGGCAATGGACACGATCCGTCGCCAATACCTATTGGCGACAGAAACGATCCGTCGCCAATATCTACTGGCGACGGACACGATCCGTCTCCAATTCATTCCGTCGTTAATAGTTGATCGTGTTTGTCACCAATGTTTATTGGCGACGGATGCGTTCCGTCACCGATACTAATGTACCCATCGTAAAAAATTTAAATTATTAATATATTATCCTATTGTTAAGGAGTAGCGTCCACAAAAAAAAATTAAGAATTATTTTAATATTAGTTCCTCAAATCTATAATATTTAAAAAGTAGCCCACCAAATTATGTAAATTGCATGCTAACACATCTAAGGATGTAATTGAACCAAATAATTAACAAATAGTTCGATAATTATTCAAATAACTTTTCAGTCATATTCAATTCGGTAGTTCATTTAACACATTCAAGTTTGCTAACGATTAGAATTTGATTAGATGTACGTATATTCGATTCGTTTGTTTATTAAATATTCGTTTAAAATTGATCACATATTATTATTTGTATTATTGCTTATATGATGTCATATTTGTGTGTTTTTGGCTTCATCTTTGATTAGTTTAGAGAAAATGATGAGAAAATGGTGAGAGACCAATGATGAGATCATTTTTAGTTATACGCGTTACGAACATGTAACCATATTGATTTTTCTAATGATATACCATAATTTATCGTAGCTCTTATCAATAACTTAGGAGTTCTATGTTATATTTAAAATTTATTTTTAATTGTTTATTTTTAAAATTTATTTTTTAGTATTCGAGTTTGCTAATGATTAGAATTTGATCAGATGTATATTCGATTTATTTGTTTATTAAATATTTATTTAAAACTGACCAATGAGAATATCATTGATCAGTTTAGAGAAAATGATGCGAAAAGTGAAAATGATGAGAAAATGGTGAGATACCAAAGAGAATATCAGTTTTAGTTATACGTGATACGAACATGTAACCATATTGATGTTGCTATTGATATACCAGAACTTATCATAACCCTTTTTAATTAATTAGAAATTCTATGTTAATTTTAAAATTTATTTATTTTTATTCTTTATGCTAGTAGATTCGATGACCTCCACTACTCTTGGTTTCATTTATAGATGAACTTGAGTCTGTAAACATCATTAATGAATCTGAGAGGAGCTAAATTAGATTTAATCACTAAAAACCAGATGAAAATAGTTTGGATAGAGTTCTCTTGGAGTTTTAATGAGGTTAAGAGGAGAAAGAGCCGTCGAAATTGAGTTCGAGCGAATATAATATAACAGGTCATGTGTTTGAGCTCTTGGACCGCCACTACTTTCTTTTTTTTGAAATTTTTACATATACACCCAAGCATTGTATATATTTGTAAATACCCCCGAAAAGCATCATTTTACTAATTTCCCTCTCTAAATTGACTTTTCCATTTAAGCTTATGTCTCAAATTGAACGAAGATTTAACGACCAAGAAAATCGAATACATATTTGGTTAATTTCCATTTGTTTATGAATTGACTAACTAATAGCTATTCATTTATTGTTAAATGAGATAGTGAATCAAATATTATCGAATAGCTAGATGAATAATAACTAAACTGTTTATTGATTATTTGGTTCACTTTCACCCCTACCTCTAGGCTCATGAAACACATCTACTATTATTGTTTAAGATGCATATATTGCTATTGTCTGAGAAAAGTTATTCCTAGGTATTCTACCCCGATACTTAATGACCATTTAAAATTTGGAGATGTACTACAAAAATGTACTCATCACTTCAAATTTTACAACTTAATAGAGAGACGTGTGGAAAAAATAACAAACAACCTAATTTACTCGTTCTTTATACGTTTTTAAAATCTTTATGACTCAAACTACAAGTAACAAATGCTATAATAATTAACAATATGGTTTGTTATACATAAATTTGTGATGGACTGTTATACGTAAGTGATAAATATCAATATGGTTTGTTATCGATTAATTTGCATTGGATTGTTATACATAAGTGCGCAGTTGATGGCAAATGTAATCATTGGATTGTTTTACATAAGATTGCAGTTGATGGCAGATATAAAACATTTTAATTCGAATTGACAATAACATTGAAGCCACAAGTAACTTATTTTGTCATGACTAATGGAAAAAAACGTTGAGTAACGTATGCGACGATATGTTGTTTCAAACTAATTGTAAACTTCTTGTTAATAAATATATGTAAAAAGATGTTTTTAGGCTAAAAAATTGGTGGGAGAATTCCCCCTAAAATTTTCACTCAAAAAAAATTACCGATTTTATTAAAGAACTCCCTGACCTCCCTCCCCTTCTCCTCCGTCGCCCTCCCATTCCTCACCAAAACCTCCACCATCTCCGTCAGCGTCACCAGGCTGTGCAGCCTTATCCCCTCCCCCGCCAGATCCTCCCCCCCTCCCTGCTCCCTGTCCCTTACGACTTGATCGCCTTCCGCCGCATCACCATCGGGACCGAGTGCGAGACTGAGAGCGCGGTGGCGATCGGGAGGGCGGTGTAGGGGACGCCGCAGACGAGGTTGAAGGGCGACGACAAGATCGAGGAGAAGAGCAGGGACGAGATCCGGGCGAGGAGGTCGGGGTGGGACACGACAAGCCTCAGGTCGATGTAGATCCGAAAAATGACGCGCTAAATTTAATTTTGAACGGAATAGAGATCTCTTGTTGGATGTGGACTGGAGATCGCCAAACGACGAAGATGAGGATAAGGTACCTTCAATCGGTCCTGAACCAAGACGTCTGTTACTTCGACACCGAGGTTCGAACCTCCGACATCGTTTGCGCCATCAATGCTGACGCCGTCATCGTCCACGACGCCATAAGCGAGAAGGTATTTACTGAGCATCAATTTCTTGGTTTTTTTGTTCCCCTCCCCTTTCCCCTTTTGGTGGGCAATGCGATTGATTGTTGTGATTGTTTTTGGTTACCAGTTGGGGAATTTTATGCACCATATGGGAACTCTGGTTTCGTCGTTGGATTCACGGCGGTGTGACAGCTCGCTCTCGTCACACTCTCCATGGTGCTCATCCCCGTCATCGGCGGCATTCACACTATGCGATGGCCAAGCTTTCTTCCAAGAGTCGTGACGCTCTCTCTTGAGCCATCAACATAGCGGAGCAAGTCCGAATCGAAATATTTTGTTTGTTTGGAGATAAGCGCTGTGATCAGTATCTTGACCACGAAGTTCACTTAGGGGGTGGTGTTTGTTTCAAATCCTATTATTTTAGGATATGGATTTCAACATGGGATTTGGAATCCATTGTTTTTTTGTTATGTGTTGGGATTCCTAAAACTATGTTTGCTTCATCAATATTTTAGGATTTGAAATGCTATAATTTATAAATTCTTGTTTGTTTCAAACTCAAATTGTAGCATTACAAATTTTAGAATTTAAAATCCATAGTTGTAACAAACAAGTTTTAGGATTACCAAAATAATAAATGGTGAATATAAGAACTTTGGTGAGCTTACCTCCCACAAAAAACAAATACAATTGTATAACATACAGGTGCAGATTCAGTTTATATGAAAATATCTGGACTTTTGCAAACCAGCTTTCTTCTGTTCTGATATGATGAAGTCTTTCTCCTTCAGGGTATATTGGGATTGCTGGAGATCCTCATAACTTGCTAGTATGGTTCAAGCTTTTCTGCATAAGAAAAACAAAGGAATAAAGTACATGGAACAAATATAAGGCCTGAATGAGATTACCAATAAATTTGAAGTAACCAAACCACATATAACAGTTTACGGGGCAGGTAACAAATCTGTAGGGAATGTGCCGAAGGTGTTCCATAAGTGTCTAAAATTATAGAGAAAGAAGAAATAAATATATAAATAGAAGCATCAACAAGTTGTCCTTCAAAATACACTGGAAGTGACTGAAGCAAAGAAAAGTTGACACACAAGCCATCAAACATGCTCAAAGCTCAATCTGAAACAAAAATGCTCAGTAACAAGCCCACAAACAACCATTGAAACAAACTGAATCTGAAACAAAAAATGAAACAAACCAAACAAGTAACCATACTTTTCAGGCTCATATAACCAGCAAAAAATGAAACAAACCATCAAAGAATAACCGCACCTGAAATCAAAGTATGCAAGAATGAAATATGCTGCAAGCAAGCAGACGCAAACAAGCAAGATGGACCCATCATCATAGCCTCAAATCCTTACGTGACCAATCATCATAGCCCCCATCAAAAACATGCTCAGTAACAAGCTCACAAGCAACTATTAGAAAACAAACTGGTTTTCAAACAAACTGAAGCTAAAACAACCTGAACCTGAAATAACCTGAATCTGAAATAAACTGAGTGCTGAAACAATTTGAATCAAGCTCACAAGCAACCATTAGACAAAGAATACAATATTTTCTTGAGAATAAATATGAAACTGAAACTGAAATCATAGAAAACAAGCAAGCTCATAAGCAACTAAGCTCAACGACAAACTTAAACTTAAACAACCAAGCTCACAAGCCATAAAAAACAAGCTCAAAAACAAGCTCAGTGCTCAAATAACCAAGGCTGCAAGTAAACCCACAACAAACCAAGGCTGCAACAAACCAAGAATGAACAAGGCTACAAGCAAACCCACAAGCAAGCAGCTCAAATAACCAAGGCTGAAACAAACCAACAAGGTTGTGGTCTACTTGCAGCTCAAATAATCAAGTATCATAGCTGAAACTGAAACAGAAACCATGGAAAATAATCAAGCTCACAAGCAACCAAACCTGCAACAGAAGCAGCTCAAGTAACCAGTCTGCAAACTAGCCAAGTGCAAACAGAAGCAGCTCATATAACCAAGGCTGCAAACAAGCAAGCTTCATATAACCAGTCTGCAAAAAAGTCATATTATTCCAACAATAGCACAATATGTAATTGAAAATAGCCTGTGAAGACCAAGCAACCAAAACATTCAAGGATTGTGGTAGGGACAAGTATGATCAGCCTTGTGCTAATATCAAGCAAAAATGTCTCAACTGCCAAGCAACACCACAGGTGCTAAATCTGAGAGACAACCCCTTCAGGGAACAAAAATATCTCAACTTCGTTGTCATCGATCCTGTTTCTTCTTCAATCCGAGGTAAAGGGCGAGTCTGATAGTTAGGCTTCACATATCCTAACACAAGGTAGGGGCTCAGATATAGATATTAAAATTGAATACATGGATTGCCTCATCTAACAATGGTTGCTTGTGAGCTTGTTTATACAAAATATGACCATCAAATATCATTTTCTAATGGTTGCTTGTGAGCTTGTTTCAGATTGCTTCAGATTCAGTATTTAGGGATAAAATTCATATTTAGGGATAAAATTGAAGAACACAGAAATTATGGTTCAGTGTATACAAACAAACAACTCAAAAGGCCTAGAAAATTACCTGGTTAAGCCTTCTTCATCAGGCCAAGTTTCATCAAATGGTATAACAAAGGTTCTACACTCCTTAAAAGTAAACAAATCATTCCTTTCATCCAAACAAATAGAATATAGACTGTTAAATTTGAGTTCCATATGCTTCTATTTTCTAGATGTTCTAATCAACCCTCAAAACCTCCATCAAGCAGCTATGCTTCAAAACTTGTATGTGAATCCTTGATGATGTTTCCTATATCATAGCTATTAGAATTAGAATAATACTGATCAAATCAATTGTTTTCATTAGACTCTACCATATGAGAATCTAAAGCATGGATTGAATTGTTCAGTCACATAGACGCGAGGTGTTCCTCACTAAACTGAAACAAAAATAGGTTTGTTGTATATAGACTAATAACAAGTAGGAAAAAACTAACAGAGACATTTATCCAACAACAATAGAACAAATAAGGGAGCTTATTTAGCAAGTATAAACCTTAAATCTAAATGGAAATACAGCTCATAACTTGTTTATTACCTGCTTGATTGCGCTTGTAGCTGTATCTCCATTCTGAAGACCCTTGAGGCGAGGCAGAGTCGGAGAATATCCATGTACAACATCTGTTAGTAGACTCCAATGAACGGGGTCCTGTATGAATTTCAATTTTAGTGAATGGTAAATTAATGAACCAAAATTAAAGAATCAGTCAACAAGGGGAAATTTTGACACGATATTTCAAACATGCAGAGAAAACCTAAATCTACCTCTCCACTTTCTCTAGAGTTGACGGATCTAGCGGCGGTGGAGGTGTCAGTGAGGCAGCGGTTTGGGGAGATCGTCTCGAGCTTTGTGCCGAAGCTAAGTTTGGAGGATAAGAGGGTAACTGGGGAGGAGAAGGGGAAGGAGAGAACAGTGGAGGTGGAGGAGAGGGAGGGGACGGCTATGGCAAGCTCCTGGAACCTTAGGTTGGAGAGGATCAGAGAGAGGAGGGAGGCGGCGGATGACTGCGGCTGGGGCGGCTGAGGAGCACCGACGGAGGTCCTCTCGTAGTGGAGAGGATAAGAGGCTGAGATGAGGAGGGGGATTGAGAGGAGGAAGAGGCGAGAAGCGGAGGCAGCGGGTATCAACAGGAGTGGGAAGAGGAGGCGACAGGTAAAATATGGTAGCGGGAAATTGAGGAGGCGGGTAAAAGAGGAGGGAGAAGAACTGGAGCGGTGATAGGAACGTGAGATTTTCGTTTTCGGAAGCGAGGAAGAAATGATCTGGCGCTTGTTGTCAGAAATCCAACCCAAATCGCAGCTAAAGAAGAGAATTTCACAAATCCTATAATAAATTAGTTTTTTATGTTTTGGGGATTTAATATCCCAAAATTTTTTGTGAAACAAACATTGTTTATGGAATTCCAAAACCCAAAAAAACCCTTTTTACATCCCAAAACTTGAAATCTAGCCTATATCCCAAAAAAATTTGAAACAAACACCCCCTTATTCACCGCGGACGAATCATCGAAAGGTTTATTTTTTTGGATTCTCTATTTTTTATTGAAAATTTTAGGGTTTTTTTTTGAGATTGTAAGGTTTTGTTATTGTGTGTAGGGTGGATTATTAGGGCTTGCTGCAGTGACAGTTGGATTGGCAACAACAGCTCCCCAACATATTGATGTAAGAATTTGAGCAGCGCATTTGTTTCTTTATTTCTACTGTGCTATGAAATTATAAAGAAATGAAACAATCGAGGATATAAAATTGAAGTCAATTCCTAAATATTATGTGAATCGACACACTGTACATAAATAAATACATGAAACTTAGATGGATTCTTAAGAAAAACAGCAAGAAATGGGATAAAATGAAATGAAATAAATTATCTGATGGCGTGTTATTTATTATTTGATAGGTTATTTATTATTATTGTGTAGCGTCTCAGTGATTGTCCGTCGTTGAATGAGATTCTTCCCGAGTCGATATTCATAGCTATCATTAAGTGGGCGTTTTCCGAGCATAGAGTTCATGGTGGTGGATAAGTATATATGACGTGACATATATGTATTTATTATGACTTTTTGGAATATATATACTCTTATGTTGAGTGACAATATTTTCAGGTTAGAGGAGGTACTCCCGTAGGTAGCAACAATATGATAAGACGTTCTAATGCAGACGACGTTGATAACAGGGATGACGACAACGACGATGATGAGGAGTGAGTAAGACTTGTTCTTATATTTATGTAGTTTTCAATTGTGTGAAGACATATTATGACTTTCGAATTTTACCTATATGTAATATATTTGTGATTTTATTGCATAGTGAATGAATATTATTTGAGCATGCGAGATGTATTATGATTGTGATTATATGATGAGTATTGTTCAATATTGTGGATTGACGGATGAAATTGGATGAGTATTCATTTGGAATGTGAATGTATATCATGGTTGATTTTATGATATATTGTTAAATATTGTCATTGGATTGATGTCGATACATGCTATATGTGTATTCTCGTATGGGAGGCTACCAGAAAATTAAATCTTTTTTTGCCGAAATATATACATTGGCGACAGATTTCCCATCGTTAATGCACATTAGCGACGGATCACCCCATCGCCAATGTTTATTAGCGAAGGGAACCACCCGTCGCCAAAGAAATCTGTCGCCAATAAGTATTGGCGACGGGGAAACCCGTCGCCAATACTTATTGGCGGCGGATTTATTGGCGGCGGATCCATTTCCGTCACCAATATGTATTGATGACGGATTTTGAGACATTGGTGATGGATTTCCCCTTCGCCAATTTTTCTACTAGTGAACTTTATTATATGTATAAAAATGATGAGATTTTCTTTGTCTCCGCATCCAAAGCGTACTCCCAATTTATTCTTTGGCCCCTCAATCTCCAATAGCTTAGTATGTAACTAATAAATTAATGAATAAAGGGATGCTACATCTCACTATTACCAACAGCTGTAGCGGGTACAGTAAAACTGCGAAATGTTATATAGGTAAAAAAGCTTTTCCCTAAAAACCCAAAGTTTGAACTCTATTTTTCTTGTACACTTCTGAAATCACTTTTACACTTATATTACCTAACTAAATTATTTTCAGACTAAATTATTTTCAGACCCATTATACAAAGCTTTTGGGGTTTGCACCGTAGATAATTATATGAAAGTAATTGTTACCCAAAACAATTAAACACGACCTCTTGCCTATAAACTGAAAAGTTTGCCCCTCACTCCTACAATATTTTTCATAGCTACTGTAAATAGGTTCTATGAACCCAAAGTCTTGCCCTCATTTATTTTTTAACCCATCTTGTATAAAAATAGTTTGTTGCTTATAAACCTAAAGTCTTACCTACAATTTATTTTAAAGCCACCAACTTCCAAAATCGCTCCTAAAACTAAAATACTCTAACGAATTATTTTCAAACTCACTTTGTATTTAAATAGTTTAATTTACAGTGTGAGTTGTTATACTCTGTTGTTACTGGCCATATTTTTATCCTCTAAGTAGTTAGGTATATTATATATTTAAATTTACCAAATGGGTGGGGGGTTATTGGTTGGGATATTTTGGGGGATAATGGGATAATTTTGGGGATTCTATTTCATAGTGTTATTCATTGGGACAATGGAACAAGGATAATACCTTTTTGTGTTATTAGTTTTTTGGAACACTAGTGAGACAATTACACCACTTGGGATAAAAGTACCCCACTCACACAAAAATTTTGTCCTAAGGGGGGGTTATTGGGGGTTATTGGTTGGGATATTTTGGGGATTCTATTTCATAGTGTTATTCATTGGGACAATGGAACAAGGATAATACATTTATGTGTTATTGGTTTTTTGGAACACTAGTGAGACAATTACACCACTTGGGATAAAATTACCCCACTCACATACAAAAATTTTATCCTAATAGTAAAAATTTACCACATCCTTCATATTGGAACAATGTTGTTCTACTTTGAAGGCAATTGAGATAATTTAAAAATATTTTTGTATTACTTAACTAATACATGCAATTATATTATAAATATATGCATGATATATAAAATATAACATATATTAATATTTTAATAACATAATTTAATAACATATATTAATAATATTATATAATAATAATTGTAGTATAACGTATATATTATAATATTAATAATATAATGGTATAACGTATTTATTATAATATTATATAATATTGTAATAACATATATAACGTATGTTAATATTTTAATAATATATATAATATTTTAATAACATATATTAATAATATTTTGGAATATATTATTATATAATATTAATTAGTAATTATAGTATAACGTACTTATTATAATATTATATAATATTTTAGTAACATATATTAATAATATTATATCATAAAATATATTAATATTTTAATAACACATATATAATATTTTTAATAACATATATTAATAGTATTATGTAATATATTATTATATAATATTAATTAGTAATTATAGTATAACGTATTTATTATAATATTATATAATATTTTAATAACATATATTATTATATAATGAATTTATAAAATATTATTATAGTTATTATATATATGATATATTATTATAATATATTATAATAATTACTAATATTAGAAAAATATTATGATATAATATAATATAATACTATAGTTTGAAATAATATAATATATTAACTATAACATGATAATTTTTAATATATATTATTGTAATT
>BQKN01000039.1:589835-625497 GCA_022839385.1 Asparagus kiusianus
ATATATATATATATATATATATATATATATATATATATAATATTTATTTTTAATATAAAAATTTAAAAATATTATATTGAATAAAGTAAAATATTATAATATTTTATAAAGTACATTATATCTTATCATACTATATTATAATATATTAAATTAAATAATATATTATTTAAGTCTTATATTATATATATTATTCATATATTACATCAATTATTATACAAGGTAGCATACTAATATAATGTTAATTAGTAATTATTGTATAACATATTATATTTTTGTATAAATTAAATAATGTATTTTATTAAATATTATATTATTAAAATATTATATTAAATATATTGATATTATATTATATTAATTATTATATATAATATAGCATGCTAATATAGTAATTATATTATATTAATTATTATATATAGTATAGCATGCTAATATAATATAATATTATATAATATATAATTAATAATAGTAATTTGTAAGTATAGTACAATATATTATATTTTAATATAAAGTAAAATAACATTTATATTATAATAATATACTAAATAATATACTAAATCAATTGGATAAGTTAATTTAGAAGTAATTAATGGATAAAATTATATTTTAATAAGGTGCCACATCATCAATTATCCTACATGAATTGTCAAGTCAATGGCTTAAATTATCCCATTATCCCATTTTATCCCACTTTACCCCACTCAAAATATCCTAAAGGGGTAAAATTGTTCCATTGGGGGGGTTATTGGTTGGGACAAATTAGGGCCAAGTAGGAAAATTGTTTCAATGGAATAATTTTACCCCTTTGGGATATTTTGAGTGGGGTAAAGTGGGATAATGGGATAATTTAAGCCTTTGATTTGACAATTCAGGTAGGATAATTGATGATGTGACACCTTATTAAAATATAATTTTATCTATTAATTACTTATAAATTAACTTATCCAATTGGTTTAGTATATTATTTAGTATATTATTATAATATAAATATTATTTTACTTTATATTAAAATATAATATATTGTACTATACTTACAAATTACTATTATTAATTATTATATTGTATTGTATTATATTATATTAGCATGCTATACTGTATATAATAATTAATATAATTTATTATCAATATATTTAATATAATATTTTAATAATATAATATTTAATATAATATATTATTTTATTTATACAAAAATATAATATGTTATACAATAATTACTAATTAACATTATGTTAGTATGCTATATTATATAATAATTGATATAATATATGAATAATATATTTAATATAATATTTTAATAATATATTATTTATTTTAATATATTATAATATAGTATCATAGGATATAATGTACTTTATAAAATATTATAATATTTTACTTTATTCAATGAAATATTTTTAATTTATTATATTAAAATTAAAATAATATATATATAATATGATAATTACAATAATATATATTAATAGGTATCATGTTATAGTATAATATATTATATTATTTCAAACTATAGTATTATATTATATTATATCATAATATTTTACTAATATTAGTAATTATTATATTATATTATAATAGTATGTCATATATATAATAATATATTATATAATATTAGTAATATAATATTAATTATATAATAATATATTATATAATAATATATGTTATTAAAATATTATATGATATTATAATAAATACGTTATACTATAATTACTAATTAATATTATATTACATAATATTATTAATATATGTTATTAAAATATTATATAATAGTATAATAAATACGTTATACTATAATTACTATTATATAATATTATTAATATATGTTATTAAAATATTAATATATGTTATATTTTATATATCATATCATATATTTATATTATAATTAGCATGTATTAGTTAGAGCTTTATTTTATGTGCGCGCTTTTGTTTTTGGGGGGGTTGGGTGGGGGAGGGAATTAAAAATTTGCCTATAAACCTAGAGTCTTTTTTTCCAGGTAATAAACCCAAAGTTGTTACCACCATTTATTCTTAAAGACACCCTTGTCAAAAATAACTCTCACAACTAAATGCTCCACCGAATTAATTTTAAATTCACTTTACATTTCGACAGTTTAGCATGAAGTGAAAGATTTTTATATTTTACTATAGTCTACCTTTTTTAATTCTAACTGGCCATACACAATATATTTCTTAAGCTAAATATTTAAACTACAACATTTTTTTTCACACAATTGTCGCGGGATTGAGTGAGTCAATTTTGCTTGTTATATATCTATAGAATTAGACGGATACTCAATTCCATCCGAACACAATAGATATACATGTCACGGATGTCATCTTTAGACAAAAGAAAACAAATTTAAAAAGAAAAGAAAATAATTATCTATGGTGCTCAAATCAGGTTAGATACAATTCCCATTCTTCAAAGACAAAAGGATCAACCAAATGAAGGACATCGAGATTTTGGATACATGTAAAGACTAATGATGTTTGGTTTTTTTTATATGGGAAAATTGCTTGGAGGAACCAAAAATAGTTGGGTCAAACATCCTCACCCTCAGCCTAAGAACCATAACCCCCAAGCCCTAAAATTGAAAAATATGTGAAACCAACCCCCAAACCCACTGCCCAAAAAAACCACTTCTCAAATTACCATTCTTCCAAATTAAAACTCAATCCATTTCCTTCCCTCCCCTCCTCCTCCCTCCTCATCCGAATCCCCCTCCTCCCTGACCCCCTCCTCGGCTCCGTCCGCCTCCTCCCCTCCCCTTCCCTCCTCCCTGACCCCCTCCTCGGCTCCGTCCGCCTCCTCCCCTCCCCTACCCTCCTCCCCCCTCCTCCTCCGCATCCTCTCCTCCTCCCCCTTCACCCTCCTCTTGCAGACCCCCATCATCGCCATCGGCGTCTTCCTCGTCGTCGTCTCCCTATGCGGCCTTGTCGGCGCCTGATGCCGCAACTCCCTCCTCCTTTGGATCTACCTCCTCATCATGTTCCTCCTCATCCTCCTCCTCTTCTGCTTCACTGTCTTCGCCTTTGTCGTAACCAACAAGGGAGCCTGGTGAGGTTGTCTCCGGGAAGGGCTACAAGGAGTATAGGCTCGGGGACTACTCCAATTGGCTGCAGAAGAGGGTCAAGAGCTCTAAGAATAGGTGGAAGATTAGGAACTGTTTGGTTGATAGTAATGTTTTCCAAAAGTTTGAGGCGAATGGCAACATGACTCTGGATTAGTTTGTGAAGGGGAATTTGTCGCCACTTCAGGTAGTAGAGGAATTTGTGTCTTTACATGTGTTTTCAGATCTAGGTTGGTTTTCATAGGTTTGTTCGATTTGCAAGAAATTCTTGTTGGGTTTCGGGATTTGGGCTTTTTTGCTATTCTTGATTAATTTTAGGGAAAATTTCTTGGAGGAACCAAAATAAGTTGGGTCATGCGATGGCGGTGCTAATCGTGAGGCATCGGTTGAAGAGCTCAGGGCGATGGGCGAGGGCGGCGACGATCTTGAAGGAGCTCAAGGAGAAGTGAGTGACGCTCAAGATGCTCATCAGCTACGTTGATAATTGTTTTCGTCAAAAGTTGTCGTTTTCATTATTGTTAAACCTATTACACCATTTATCGATTACAAGTTCAAGCTGATCATTTTATAAGATCTTCTTACAATGAGAAAAGTAAATATTATAACTTTATGAAACAAAACGCAGCAGTAGTTTATCTCTTGTTGCTTTGTGTGGGATCTTTGCCTGTACCGGGGACGCGTTGGTCCGTGGACCACCGCAGATTAGATCCGGTTGACAAGTTTAATTATGCTCTTGTTTTACAAAGGAAAGAATCACAGCAACGACAATCACGACCAAGCGAGATTGTGGCTCTTCTCGAGATCAAAACCAGGTTTGATCCGGAGGAAAGAGGGGGAGAGAATCTCAAATCTTTCGAAGGCTTTTTCTTTATGAAAAAGTTTGCCAAGATCTGTCAATTCTCCTCTGAAATTCATGGTCAGTTGTTCAATTGGACAACACCTCTGTAAAACCCCAAAAATTTAAATATTTTGTAATAAATAATAAATGTGTTGTATTATAAAAAATAATATTTATTAATGTTTTAGTATGCTAAGAATTGATTTGAGATCAATTCAATGTATATATGTGAACATAGAAGTGATATCATGCACATGTGCACGGGCCTGAATCTGGGAAAAACGATTAGTTAAAAGTATATGCATTTTACACACTAAAACATTTAGAATATGGAAAAACTTTAAATATCAAAGTTATAGGTATATTCGAGAGCTTTCCAACAAAACTTATATCAACTCATTCCGAGGTCGGACATGAACGTTATGGCCAAAATACGGAATGTTGTTTTCCTAGTCAAACTAGGTTTCCTGGTTCGGGTCAAACAGGTTTGTTTTGGGTTTGCCTCTATACATACCTGTGTTTTTCACAAAAATTCCCTTCTTTTATCATATCTATGAACCCTATCAGCTACCCTCTCCCCTCAAAAACCCTAGATCTTGTTCTTATGAGTTTGGAGAGCTTTGTGAAGCAAAATACCGACACAAGGGCGAGATCATTGACGTGTGACGAGGGAGAACGGGTGGTTTATGCTCATGGATTGCTTGTTGTTTATCTCAGAGGCTTAGAATGATATTTGAGGTAAGATTATCTTCATCCAAACCTATCCCCATAGTTAAATAACTAGTGTAGATGATTAATATGATGTTGAATATGTGTTTTCATGCTTTAATCTTAACCTGAGGTGTTAAAAGTCAGATTTTTGATAGTAAACCTTAAAACAAATGCTAGATGAATAATCTTTTCTTGTTGTTTATGATAGTATCTGATCATGATCATTAGGGTTTTTCATAATTTTAGTCATATATGAGAAATTTAAGTGATGTACTATATATATGTTTTTCCGCAGAAAACTGTAGCACTTGTATAATCTTTAATTAAGAGTTTAAGATAGCAAAAAAAACTCCAAATTTAACCAAACCAGTTTTAAATAAAATCTATATGTATCTAATTTCTAAAACAAAAAACCATTCTTAAAAAGACTTTGTATAGAGAAAGATATGCTATGTTTACGGATAACATGTCCCGCAGAAAAATAGCTGCACATGTAAAATATTTAACTGGAGATTTAGGATAAACAAATAAACTCCAAACTGAACCAAACTTATGTCATATAAAAGATGTGTGTGAATCTAGTTTTCAAAATAGAAAACCATTTGTAAAAATAGTTTTCCTAGAGAAAGATATACTTGTTTTACTAACAGATGTCCCGTCTGTTTTTCCTGCTCATTTTGTGGAGCTGTGTTGCGCCGTTTTGAGGTGCGTTCGCAGAATTTTGAGCCGCTTGATGTTACACGTATAGTTATGAATATGTTGTGTTACACATTTGAGAATCCCAAGGGGATTATGATAAATTTTGATTTGATCATATTTGAATTAGATATCATTCATATACATATTGGATGTCGTTGATGAGCACAGCTCAGTACTATATGAAATAGTGCATCGACATATCAGATATACATGGTTTATACATGAGGTGAATGTCGTTGATGAGCATAGCTCAGTACTATATGGGATAGTACGTCGACATACCAGAGATACAAAAATTTATATGAGGTGGATATCGTTGATGAGCTCAGTTCAGTACTACATGAGGTAGTGCGTCGATATTCCATATGTACAGGCCATTGAGTCGGATTTTAGGAGGCTTGATCTAGCCGTCCGTCCTGCACTAGGGTGCGATGAGGCTCGTGACATTGCTAGATTTTCAACTTTTAGCGACGGACAAATCCGTCGCTATAAGTCTTTTTTCCGTCGCTAAAAGTTTTAGCGACGGAAAAAATAAAGTTCCGTTGCTAAAATTTCGACGCCATAGTAGGGGTGCCTAAAAAGGCTTTTGGCGACGGAACTTCCGTCGCTAAATTTTAGCGACGGTTTATTAGCGACGGACTATTGGTCGCTATTTTTAAATAATAAAAAATTAAAAAAAATAGCGATAGATTTTCCGTCTCTAATATTTCTTTAGCGACGGTTTTTCCGTCGCTAAAAAGTTATTAGTGATGGAAATTCCGTCGCTATTGGTTTTTGAAAGTGTACAGATGTGATTTCGTGCACGTTTTCCGTCGCAAATAGTGCTTTAGCGACGGAATTTCCGTTGCTAAAAATAATTTTACCAACGGAAATTCCGTCGCTACAAATTAAAAAAAAAAGAAATTTGCAAAATATTTTGAAAATTGAAAAAACCCTGTACAATATCAATAATAATTTTTAAAAACCTGTTCAATCAGCAGAAGAAAGCTTCAATCTCACACAAATATCACATCTCACGCATATATCACACATTTAATTCAATAAAAGCAAGTAAAAGTTTCTCGACAGGTACATAATAAATATTGTTTATACAACACAAGAAATTGTTTTCAAAGTTATATTAAGGACAATCAATCCTCTTGATCATCATCATCCTCATCCTCAACACCAGCCACATTATGACTACCCCCGGCTGCACCTTGTGAAGAAGTCCCGGCCTGTAAATATAAATCAAATGTTAACAAGTGTGTGTAAACGTTAATAAGAGTACAAATATAAATATACTACAACACAACACCACAACATCACAACACCACAACACAACAACACCACAACACAACAACACCACAACATCATAACACAACAACACAACACCACAATACCACAACACAACAACACTACACCATCACAACACAACACAACACTACACTGCACAACACATCACCACACATCACACCACAACACAACAACACCACCACAAATCCTCCAACCTCACCCACCAACCAACAACACTCGCCCTCGCCCTACCCCTCCCCCTCAACCACCACCACAACAAAATCCCCACTCCTCATCGTCAACCATGACCAAAGCCCCACACCCACCAACCAATCATACTCTACACACCCCTCCCCCTCCATCACTACCATCACCACCATCAACACCCAATCCCCATTCCTCCCCTCCACCACGACCAAACCCCCCCACAAACCAATCACATAACGACCACCATTACACAACACCACAGCCAACCAACCAACCAACCCACCAACCAACCCACCAACCAATACCACCAACACTACGCACGCATACACCATCAACACCACCATCACATAAAATCATTATAAGTATAAATTTTGAGGTTTGTGTTAGGGTTAGAGTTAGGGTTTGTGTGTAATAGTTTGTATTAGTGTGTATCAGTATGTACGATATCATCTAATTAAAAAAAAGCAAAGTATATATATTACCTGTGACGATAGAAAATGTCTCCTATATGCCTCCTGAGCCTCCTGAGGTAGAGTCGACATGAATTGTGTGAACTCCAATACGGTCTGCTCCCGATGCCTCCGTTCTTCCTCTAGAGCCCGCTGATATGTTGTTTGCTGCGACTGCCAATCTTCAATCGCTTTTAATCGCTGCTCCATCGAGTCTTGATATGAACTGCTTCCTGGTGTTCCTTGTGGTGCTGCAGACTCGTAGGTGCTACTAGACTCGTGCGGCCTCTGCTCGGATCCTCTACACCGATATTTGTTCTTCCTACTAGGTCCAATGACCGTCTCGATGATGGAATCCTCATCCTCTCTACTTAGCCGGGCAGGAGTGTTAGAACAGACCTGAGACTGAGTTAATTGCTCCTGTACCTTGGCATGTAATTTCTCCTGCAATATATCAAAACAACTCGGGCAAATCGACTTAATATTGATGCATTAATATGAAATTGAATATATAAATGAACTGCTACTTACAGCCAGATCCTTATTCTTTACTTTCTTCTCTTCATTGGCGTAATTCGGGCTCCAGGAAGTCAGAATACGATCTGCAAAATGTCTGTGATCTCCCCTTCCCTATTTTATTCAAATATATCATTAACCCATAACACATAAATTATACTCAACGTAAAAGCTAATATATTATATACCTCAAGCTCTAATTGATGATAATGCTGGCTGAATGTCTTGGAGCCCCCTCTTACATACGCGTACAAAAAAGTTATCGGACCGAACAGGATGGTCTCGTATCCACCAACGATCATGTACACGTATGTGACAAGTAAATAAAGAGATTATATATAGTATTTATTAGACGGGGTATTCTACGGCTCAAAAATATGAGTGTACGGTGTGTGTAGTTTCTATGTAATTAATGATATAATAGTTACGCTAACCCATTATCGATCCTCACCCTCACCCCCAACCTCACCCTCACCTAACCCTAAACCTAACCCTAACCCTCAACCTCAACCTCACCATCACCCCCACCCTCACCCTCACCCTCACCTAACCCTAACCCTCACCCTCACCTTCACCCTCCCCTAACCCTAACCTTATCATTATCCCTCAAACTCACACCCACCCCTCACCCTCACCCCACCCTCACCTAACCCTAACCCTCACCCCCACCCTCACCTAACCCTAACCCTAACCCTAACCCTTACCATCACCATCACCATCACCCCTATCCTCACCTAACACTCCTCTAACCCTAACCCTAACGACCCAAACCCTAACCGTCGTCTAACCCCAACCCTCACCCTAACCCTCACCCTCACCATCACCCCCACCCTCACCTAACCCTCCTCTAACCCTAACCTTAACTCTAACCCTAATTAAAATTAATTTTTTTTATAAATTTCATCAATATGAACATTTTTTATTAGGGTTTGGGTTTTTTGCATAATTTTGCCGCCGGCGTCGGCCGACGAGAGAGAGGGAGAGAGAAGCAGAGATTGAGAGGGGGGAGAGAAAGAGAGAGAGAGATTGAGGGGGATAATACCTTGAGAGAAAGAGGGGGAGAGAGGGCGGCGGCGGCAGACCTAGGGCGGCGGACCAGAGGGGGTGAATGAGGAGGGGGGGCGGCGGGAATCGGACCAGGGGCGGCGGGGATGGCACAGCGGCGACATGATTCGAAGAGGGGGGGGGGATCGGACGCTGGGGGGGGTATGAGGAGAAGGGGTCGGACAGGGGGGGGAACCTAGGTAATTATTCGGGCCCGGGCTGCCCAAAAAATTTGGGCGCCCGCACCCAAAAAATTTTGCCCTAACAAGTTTTTTAGCGACGGAATTTCTATCGCTAAATGGTTTTTAGCGACGGAAATTCCGTCGCTAAAAAAAATCTAGCGACGGAAAAAAATTTTCGTTAAAAAAAATTTAGCGATGAATATTTTCCGTCGCTAAAGTGTGATATTCCGTCGCTATAACTGTTTTAGCTACGGAATAATAGCGACGAAATTATCCGTCGCTATAAACAACCTTATAGCGACGGAATTTTCCGTCGCTATATTTCCGTAGGTAAAACCTTCTTTTCTACTAGTGTGAGCCATATTTCTAGGATGCCTATTTGGTAGTCCATCCCACACTCATGTTACACACTGTGATCGTGATGAGACTAATGAGCCGTGTACACAATTTAGGATATCTACAGGATAGTCCGTTACACTGAGACAATTACTTGATAACCTAAGTATGACAGATGCCGATTATGAATACGACCTATCATTGAACTATATGACTGAGATACGTTACTTTTGAAAGTATACAAAATTATATGTTGGTATTTTATTCTATCTCTCCAGTGATAGTGGAAGATATTATAAATACGATGTGTTGATATCTTATTTTTTTTACTGTCTTCTTTACTTCTTAGTTGGGATCAATGATTAGAGATTTACAATTTGAGACATATGGTATATATATGAGGGTTTTCTTGTTTGGATTATTTCGTTTGACGTACCAATCTCATGTTATGGATTTCTAATTATTGGTTTTATTAGATTGTCTTTTTTAGTTCGGTATTAATATTTAGATATCTACAACTTGAGACATATGATATATATATGAGGGTTTCCTTGTTTGGATTATTTTGCTCGACGTACTACGTCTCGTGTTGTAGGTTTCTAAATGTTAATCCTACTTAGATACGAGAAAAATGAATCTAGGTAGACTATGCTTAATAGATAGAGCCTTCACTCCATCTAGTAGTCCTTCCCCTGGGGGCGGATGGAGGTAATCTTGCTGTAGCGCTCTGATGCTCTTGTTGTTGTTCTTTTTCTTTTAAATTACTTTTTATATAGTTCAGAGTTTCGGAGAGCCGCAGGGTGACGGAGTTCTGGCATAGTCACCGTCGTGTATTTTTACTTGTAGAGACTCCACTGTAGTTTTGAGTTTTATCCAGACATTAGAGTTTCATATTCATATCGTAAAGGCAGTGTGCCTTAGTACGATTTTTAGTTGATTCATGTTGAGACATTTTCATTATTCAGATATCAGATGTATTATAGTTGAGACATGATTCTTTTCATTTATGAGATATCTCTTCTATATCATGTCTATTATATTTATTCCCTTTATTTTGCTTGTTTGTATCTGCACTTCTATTTGGTTCTACTAGAGGATATTACTGTGATTGGTGAAACATGTTTATGCACAGTGTGGGTGCATGGTAGGTTTGACATCTCTGGTTTTACCTTAGACTACAGCTTTGTATGAACCCAGGGGCGTCACAGTTGGTATCAGAACTCTAGTTCCAACATCCTAGGATCATTCTTGTGTCGAGTCGTGGAGTTCGTATAGAGTTTCCTAGGAATCGTGTATAGATTCCGTTAGGAATTCCTAGAACGAGTGAGGACGTTATATACGTATATTCGAAAATTTATAATTTTTTTGACAACTACCTTACTTTGATTGAAAAGTAAATTCATGAATGATAAGTGATACGATTTTTCCTATTGGTATATGTTATGTTATTTATGATTGGGATCTCACTTACTGTGTCAAATAAGCTCTCCTCTTGGTGTTATAAATATTAGAACGAGGACGTGGTCGGGGTAAAGCTTGTACCCGGAGAGCTGGGCAAGTAGAGCTGAGCCGCAGTAGGCTCCAAAGTATCTGATCGATTTGGTAACACCGATTACAGAAGCAGAGACTAGCAACACTCGAGGAGTGAGTAACAAGCTAAATTTTACTCTCTGAAGTCCCACCACCAGTTGTACCAGCCGTACCTATTGAAGAGGTAATGCTGAAGGTCTCACCATCGTCACATCCGGCTATTAATAGAGTCGCGAAATAGGAAGCTTGGCTCAGTAAGATTGAGGAAGATATTAGAAGTTGGGAGCACAAAAATTTTAGGGCACCTCGGATTTAATTACAACCTATAAATGGAGAAAGTATATGGGAAATACTTTTAGATTTACTTAATGTTGACTCAGTACATAGGCGGAGATTAGTTATATTCAGCTTAAAGGACGACGCCGGAGGATAGCACCGATTCCAGTTATGCCGGAGCAGCGAATGATAATTTCATAGAAGGATTTCATCTACTATTTTGGGAAGAGCTAGACCTAACCCGATTGGGGCAGAGAGACGTACTAAGAGTTAATTTTGAAAGTAGGATTATCCGGAGACCAGGACAAGGACAATAAACCTTTTGTAAGACTGTGAGAAACTCAGCAATGGGGTAAGGATTTTTTTTATCACCACCAGCAGATCAGTGGACAGGGTCAATAGTCGCAGGGTCACGGTTATGGCCAGTAGCAGAATATCGAGGTACCACCTACCATTCCGATGATAGAGGGACCGGCATGCTATATTCGCTCTATCCAGGAAATTTCTAAGGAATAGATAGTCCCATAAATTCTACCGCCAGTAACATAGCAGTCATCAGCCACCTGCAGAGTTTATGCAATCGTACCGCGTAATCATGGTGCAAGCGGAGCTTTCTTAGTGATTATTCTTTTCCAGCTCGGATCTTGTTCGATTAAGAAGCTTCTCATTCTTTATCTCTCATACATTCATGGATAGGTTTTAGCTAGTTGCACATCATTTAGATGTACCGTTATCCGTTTCTACTCATTTAGGGGAAGGTGTCCCTATTAGGGAGTGTCTATAGGAGATGTGTCATCAGTCTAGATGAGTCCGAGTTTATCATAGATCTAATCGTTTTGCAGATGTTGGTGTTCGATGTCATTCTCGGTATGGATTGGCTATCATCCTACCATGTTTTATGTTAGTATGGACTATTTTGCTAAAACAGTCAGCTTACGAGCATCCTATGGGTCTGAGTTGATAGTAGCGACCTCACAGGGCAACTAGTTTATGGAGTCATTTCTGGCGTACATCGAGGAGGTGATGCTGCAGGATCGTGGTGCCGATTTGAGTGAGACGTGAGTGGTCTCAGAGTACCAGGATGTCTTTCAGGACATACCGGGTTTACCTCCAATAAGAGAGGTCGAGTTTTTACATCGAGTTGCAGTCAGGTACGGTACTAATATCCCGAGCACCTTATCGTATGGCACCTGCTGAGATGAGGGAGCTACAGACCCAGTTAGATGAGTTATTATCTCAGGGTTTTATTTGCAGGGGTTATTCTCCGTGGAGAGCGTCGGTCCTTTTCGTGAAGAAGAAGGACTATAGTATGTCCCTATGTATAAATTTTCGTGAGTTGAACAATGTCACTATCCAGAATAGGTACCCACTACCGAGGATGAACGACTTGTTCGACCAGCTACAGGGAGCACAGCATTTCTCTAAGATTGATCTTTGTTTTGGCTATCATCAGTTATAGGTTTGGGAGATGGATATTTCCAAGACCACCTTTCTGACTCGATATAGGTCTTTTGAGTTCCTCGTCATGCCATTTGGGCTGACTAATGCACCCGATGTATTCATGGATTTGATAAACCCGGTTTTTCGTCCATACTTGGACCAATTCGTGATCATTTTTATTGATGACATCCTTATATATTCGAGATTGGAGGCAGAGCACGAGCAGCATCTTCGTTTGGCATTGCAGACATTGCGGGAGCATCAGTTGTACGCCAAGTTCAGCAAGTACGAGTTTTGGCTTTCTGAAGTCACATTTTTAGGCCATGTTATTAGCCAGGAGGGTATTGCAATAGACCCAGCTAAGGTGGAGGCCGTACTAGATTGGGAACCACCGAAAACAACTATAGATATTCGTAGTTTCCTGAGATTAGCAGGCTATTATAGAAAGTTCATTCAGGACTTCTCGAAGATTTGTGACGTCACTTACACGTTTTACAAAAAAGGGTGTACAGTTTGTTTGGGGCACGAAGTACCAGGAGGCCTTTAAGACTTTAAAGACTAAGTTTCCGAGCAGTGATAAGACCTTTGTCGTCTACACAAATGCACCATTATCGGGTCTAGGGGTATTTTGATACAGACCTGGGGAGTAGTAGAATATATTTCACGATAGTTCAGGACCCACACACGACTTGGATCTAGCAGTAATGGTCTTCGTTCTGAAAACATGGAGACATTACTCATATGGAATGCAATTCGAGATATTTTTTTTGGATCACCAGAGCTTGAAATATCTTTTTCTCAGAAGAAACTAAATCAAAGATAGTGACGATGGATTGAGTTTATTAATGGTTATGAGTTCGCGATTCAGTATCATCCGGGGAAGGCAAGCATTATGGCAGACGCATTGAGCAGGAAGCGTCGACATCGGATTTCAACTTTGAGATGCTCGTTGTACCGAGATCTTTACACCCTCAGCCAGTTTGATTTTAGACCAGAGACTTATGCGAGGATATTCATCTGGGAGAAAGTAAAATTTCATGGAGTTCCAGAGAAGATTGTATCAAACCGAGGCTCAGTTTTCACTTCGCACTTTTGGAGGAGCTTCCAGAATTCTTCCGGTAGCCAGTTGTCGTATTCTTATGGGTTTCACCCACAAACAGATGGACAAATGGAGAGAGTCAATTAAGATTTGGAGGATATGTTGCGAGCTTGTGTTATAGATTTCCAGGGCAATTGGGAGGACCACATCCCATTGATTGAATTCACTTATAACAACAGTTACCAAGTAACCATTGGTATGGCACCGTATGAGGCGTTGTACAGGAGGTCTTGTAGATCACCTAGTTGCTGAGCAGAACCAGAGGACAACCTATTGCTTAGACCGGAGTTAGTGAGATAGACTATAGAAAAGTAGCAATAATTCGGGAGCGTATTTTTCAGTTCAGAGTCATCAGAAGAATTATAAAGATCAGAAACGACGACCATTAGAGTTCCAGGTTGGGGACTATGTATTATTAAAAATATCGCCAATGAAGGGAGTTCAGCAATTTAGTAGACGTGAGAAACTTTCCCTGAGGTATATTGGTCCATTCAGGAGAGTGGAGCGTTTTGGAGCTATTTCATATCGGCTAGATCTTCCAGCATCGATGTCGAGTATATACGATATCTTCTATGTTTCGATACTTAAGAAGCATCTACGTGATGAGGAGCAGCAGCGAATGTTAGACACGCCAAATATTGAGATTCTTGATGATATAACTATTATTGCAATTCATGTGTGTATTCTTGCCAATAAGGACAAGAGACTTAGAAACAAAGTGATATCTTTAGTTAAAGTTCAATGGAATCAGAAAGGAGCTGAGAAAGTTTCTTGGGGCGCGATGAGGATATGCATCACGATGACTTGTACCTATTTACTTGTACCTATTTGAGCAAGTAAATTGTTTGGATATGATTTGTCTATGTTTATGATTATTTATATGCTCATATTTATATTTAACGCTAGAATGGTGGTGTTAGCACTTAGCTCCTAATTATTCGGAACATATGGTATATATATGAGGGGTTCCTTGTTTGGATTTTTCACCGGACGTACTTGTTCCGCTTAGTTAGGGGTTAAGTGAGAGTATTTGCATTCTAGATAGTTAAGTATAGATATCGAGGAAGATTCTTGGGAGCGCGAAGATGTTATGCATCGCGACTACCCGCACCTGTTTGAATAGGTAAGTTGATTGATTTTGATTGGTGTTCATGATAACCCATATTGTCATATTTATATTTAACGCTAGAATGAGGTGTTAACACTTAACTTCTAATCATTCGGAACACATGGTATATATATGGGGGGTTCCTTGTTTGGATTTTTTGCCTGACGTACTAGTTCCGTTTAGTCAGGGATTAAGTGGGAATATTCGTATTTTAGAGTGTTAAGTGTAGATATTTTAATGTTTTATATCTAAAGATTTATAATAATGTATTATTAACCTCTACGATACGTTTGCGGAATTTCGGGGACGAAATTCTTTTAAGGGGGGAAGAATGTAAAACCCCAAAAATTTGAATATTTTGTAATAAATAATAAATATGTTGTATTATGAAAAAATAATATTTATTAATGTTTTAATATACTAAGAATTGATTTGAGATCAATTCAATGTATATATGTGAATATAGAAGTGATATCATGCACACGTGCACGGGCCTGAATCTGGGAAAAACGACTAGTTAAAATTATATGCATTTTACATACTAAAACAGTTAGAATCTAGAAAAACTTAAAATACCAAAGTTATAGGTACCTTCAAGATCTTACCAACAAATCTTATATAACCTCATTCTGAGGTCGGACGTGAAAGTTATGGCCAAAATACCGAAGATTGTTTTCCTAGTCAGACTAGGTTTCCTGGTTCGGGTCAAACATGTTTGTTTCGGGTTTGCCTCTATAAATACCTATGTTTTTTTATAAAAATTCCCTTCTTTTATCATATTTATGAACCCTAGCAGCCACCCTCTCCCCTCAAAAATCCTAGATCTTATTCTTATGAGTTTGGAGAGCTTTGTGAAGGAAAATACCGACACGAGGGCGAGATCATCGACGTGTGACGAGGGAGAACGGATGGTGTGTGCTCATGGGTAGCTTGATATTTATCTCAGAGGCTTAGAACCAAATTTGAGGAAAGATTATCTTCATCCAAACCTATCCCCATAGTTAAATAACTAGTGTAGATGATTAATATGATGTTGAATATGTGTTTTCATACTTTAATCTTAACCTGAGGTGTTAAAAGTTAGATTTTTGATAGTAAACCTTAAAAAAATGCTAGATAAATAATATTTTCTTGTTGTTTATGATAGTATCATGATCATAATCATTAGGGTTTTTTATAATTTTAGTCATATATGAGAAATTTAAGTGATGTACTATATATATGTTTTTCCACAGAAAACTGCAGCACTTGTATAATCTTTAATTGAGAGTTTAAGATAGCAAACAAACTTCAAATTTAACCAAACTAGTTTTAAATGAAAACTATATGTATCTAGTTTCTAAAAATAAAACTATTCTTAAAAAGACTTTGTATAGAGAAAGATATGTTATGTTTACTGATAACATGTACTGTAAAAAAATGGATGCACATGTAAAATATTTAACTAGAGATTTGGGGTAACAAATAAACTTCAAACTGAACCAAACTTATTTCATTTGAAATATGTGTGAATCTAGTTTTCAAAACAGAAAATCATTTATAAAAATAGTTTTCCTAGAGAAAGATATGCTTATTTTACTAACAGATATCCCGTCTCTTTTTCCTGCTCGTTTTGTGAAGCTGTGTTGCGCCGTTTTGAGGTGCGTTCGCGAAGTTTTGAGCCGCTTGATGTTACATGTATAGTCATGAATATGTTATGTTATATATTTGAGAATTCCAAGGGGATTATGATAAATTTTGATTTGATCATATTTGAATTAGATATCATTCATATACATGTTGGATGTCGTTAATGAGCACAGCTCAGTACTATATGGGGTAGTGCGTCGACATACCAGATACACATGGTTTATACATGAGATGAATGTCAATGATGAGCACAACTTAGTACTATATGGGATAGTGCGTCGACATACCAGAGATACAAAAATTTATATGAGGTGGATATCGTTGATGAGCTCAGTTCAGTACTACATGAGGTAGTGCGTCGATATTCTATATGTACAGGCCATTGAGTCAGATTTTAGGAGGCTTGATCTAGTCGTCAGCCCCGCACTAGGGTGCAATGAGGCTCGTGAGCCGTATTTCTAGGATGCCTATTTGGTAGTCCATCCCGTACTCATATTACGCACTGAGATCGCGATGAGACTAATGAGCTGTGTACACAGTTTAGGATACCTACAGGATAGTCCGTTACACTGAGACAATTACTTGATAGCCTAAGTATGACAGATGCTGATTATGAATACGACCTATCATTGAACTATATGACTGAGATACATTACTTTTGAAAGTATACAAAATTATATGTTGGTATTTTATTCTATCTCTCTAGTGATAGTGGAAGATATTATAAATACGATGTGTTGATATCTTATTACTTTTACTGTCTTCTTTACTTCTTAGTTAGGATCAATGATTAGAGATTTACAATTTAAGACATATGGTATATATATGAGGGTTTTCTTGTTTGGATTATTTCGCTCGACGTACCAGTCTCGTGTTATGGATTTCTAATTATTGGTTTCATTAGATTGTCTTTTCTTAGTTCGGTATTAATGTTTAGATATCTACAACTTAAGATATATGGTATATATATGAGGGTTTCCTTGTTTGGATTATTTTGCTCGACGTACTACGTCTCGTGTTATAGGTTTCTAAATGTTAATCCTACTTAGATACGAGAAAAATGAATCTAGGTAGACTATGCTTAATAGATAGAGCCTTCACTCCATCTAGTAGTCCTTTCCCTGGGGGCGGATAGAGGTAATCTTGCTGTAGCGCTCTAATGCTCTTGTTGTTGTTCTTTTTCTTTTAAATTACTTTTTAGATAGTTCGGAGTTTCGGAGAGCCGTAGGGTGATGGAGTTCTGGCATAGTCACCGTCGCGTATTTTTACTTGTAGAGACTCCACTGTAGTTTTGAGTTTTATCCAAACATTAGACTTTCATATTCATATTGTAAAGGCAGTGTGCCTTAGTATGATTTTTAGTTGATTCATGTTGAGACATTTTTATTATTCAGATATCAGACATATTATAGTTGAGACATGATTCTTTTCATTTATGAGATATCTCTTCTATATCATGTCTATTACATTTATTCCATTTATTTTGCTTGTTTGTACCTACACTTCTATTTGGTTCTACTAGAGGATATTACTGTGATTGGTGAAACATGTTTATACACAGTATGGGTGCATGGCAGGTTTGACATCTCTGGTTTTACCTTGGACTGCAACCTTATGTGAACCCAGGGGCATCACAACCTCACCCTCAGATTTCAGATCCTCCCTAATGAAGACCTTGGGCTTCTATTTATAGGCTTTTGTCGCTGCGTTTTCTGATAAGATCAAGTGTTTTGACGTCATCTGCAATTGATAACCACCCAGGCACCTTTAAGGATAGCTTCAGAACAGTTGGGGGGGGGGGTCTTGGGACGAAAGAATTCTAATAAAACATCAAAATCCACATTTTGGGAATTTGGGAGGCCAAAATAGTCGTGGTGACTCGGATACCCTCTCCAAAGTATTTTACTCTACAGATACCCCGTCCAAAGTATTTTAGTCTCGTTTCTTTTTTAGAAGAGCCTGGAATACTTTGGATATGTTAGACCTAATCTTCAATCGGTTTGATAAGATCTGTAATTGGTTTCCGCTCTTAGCTTCCTCAGTCTTCAATCTACTTAGTATTTTGTCGAATAGATAAAGTTCTTTCGGTACTGTGTTTATCGTCTGACCGCCGTTAAAGTCTTGAACTGAGACTGGTGTGTAAGTTTCTGAACTTAGCTCGTGCCATCGAGTTGACTTTGAAATGATCATCCTCGTCAGAATTTATATCCGTAGTTTTGTTTTGGCGAAGCCATCAGTGCGTTGACCTGCGTTAACATAGTTTATACTCGTATATTAACTGGAGTCTACACAGTTTAAACTATTAAGGCGTTGGAGTTAGGAGGACTAGTTTATACTCGTATACTCATGGGATTTTTGCCAGGTTATCCTGAAGAATATTCTAAATTATATTCTCCAGAAACTTTTCGATAAGGGTAGGAAATAGTTTAGACTCATATACCCATTGGAGTAGGAATACGGATCCCGTATTGGTCAAAAATACTCAAAAATGGGTCAAAATACTCGTAAATTGGCAAAACAGCTTGTCACATGTGTGAGCCAGCTGAGAGGATGAGGAGTGGTTTTGGTTCTGGGTTGGTTCAGGGCTTGGTTTGGTTTGGTCTAACTTGCCTTGATTTGGCTCAGATTCGGGTTCACTTGAGGGTTGATAAAACCCAATCTCTTCTTCTTCTTCCTTTCTTCATTTCAGAACTTCTTTTTCAATTCAAAAATTCTCCTCCCTAGTTTGAGTCTTCTTGATTAGATTTCTTGATCCTCTCATATCTTGCCCAAATCCCACTAAACTCACGCATTGAAAGCTAGGGTTTCGGTTTTGAACTCGAGGACTTGTGGGTTCTCTAAGTTTTCGTTCTCCTTGATCCTCTTTCGAACTCAGGTGAGGGTTTTATTCTTTCATGGCTTTGGTTTTGATTCTCCAATGTTGGATTTAAGGGTATAACAGAAACCCTAACTTGGTTACTTGGTCAATCTTGATTCTCAGGTCTCTGGTTCGAGCACCCCTTGCGGTTATTCTTCATTCAACTTTGACTCTAGGTAATTTCACAATCTTCAGCTTTAAGATCTTAGTTGAATTCTAACTGCACTTATGTGTTTGGGTAAAGAACGACCCTTTCTTTGATTTTGCTCATGACTGAACTTCTTCGGTCGTTGAAAGTTACCTGAATTTGATTTTGTGTGAGAACTCGTATAGCAATCGAATTTTTCATTTTGCTCCCTTAGTTGAACTTCAGGTGATCATCGAAAATTTAACTTCGGTTTGAATGCTAACCCGTGGTTGACTTAATCTTGAAATTTGAAACTCTTGGACTTGGGTACACGATTGTATTTGGATATCAGAGCCTTCCCTTTAGCTTAACCCTCGCATGTGCAAATTTGGCTAGATTTAGGCTTGCGACCCTTGGTCTTTTAGTCGTGCACAAGAATCAGATTTGTAGGCCCATCGAGTTTTCTTATTTGGCCACATGCATATCTTGAACTGAAACTCCGAGATATTTGGCTGGAATTCTGAAATTCTGGCATAGTCTATTGCACGAGCTATCGTGGGTTGAAACTAACTCTGTATTAGGCGCACTATGTAGGTTTAATCGGATTTTTAACCGATAAATCCCATTTCGTAGAATAGTGCCGTTTTCCATTTGTACTAGCTTACTACTTCTTAACCTCTAACGTAATCGAACTGTTTACTCTCTTTGAAGATATGTCACCTAAGAGATCCCATGTTCCTACCAGGTCGTTCGGCGACTTAGTTGCCTGAGGCGACGCCCTTTACTTGCACATGTATAACTTCATCGTTTCTTTTTATTCATGAACTCAATATATCATTCTACATATTGCATCCCCACTTTGTTCTCCTTGGTGAGGCAATTGGGAAGAGCCGCCACTCTCCTTCGTAGGAGTGGACGCTTCATAAGACGTGTTTCGCTTGGTCGAGGCATGTCTAAATTAACTTGGGGCGATTTCCTACTGTGCTATATTCCGGAGGGCGGGTTTATTATCGTGTTATTCTTATGATGATATATCCCGTACTTTGTGTATATAACGTAGTTCTTAATCATCTCGCCTAGTTAATAAGCTCTTTTGTTTTCTTTTAACCAAAATTCGTTACGAATATAAATCATGCATGATGTCCCCGTTTTACTCTCCTTGGTAAGGTAATTGGGAAGAGCCGCCACTCTCCTTCGTGGGAGTGGATGCTTCACGAAACATGTTTCGCTTGGTCGAAATATGTTTAAAGACATATGGGGCGATCTCATGTTGTGTCGCGTTACGTGAGCTAGGGTATGTTATCATGTTATTCACGTGGTAACATGCCTTGTCCTTTACGTGCACGATGTGATTAAGATCGTCTCGCCCTTTATAAGGTCGTGACTCTATCTTACAGCTCGTGAGATGAGTTTAACGCTTAGACTACCTTAACATAGGTATTTATGACTGTGTCAATAATCATACATTGCTTTACCTCAGTTAATTTTCCCTCGAGGGCACTCAATGCTCTCGGAGTGGAAGGTCGCTCTAGTGAGGTCTACGTCACCACTGACGAACCTATCCCTGTACCGACGGCCCCTCAATTTGCTTTGGATGCACCAGACAAACTTCAGTAATTAATATGGAAGGAAGAACATCATACCTTAAGGTAATTGATTACGGATGTGCCTTTAGTGAAGGACCCAAGTTCCACACATCCGTTGAGGAAGCCGGAGTATCTGTTTGGCGATTCTACTAAAGATCCAGCTGCTGTGTCTTTAGAAGCCAAACAATGGTTGCATCATGATGATGGCGGGCATCTATACCTTCCTATAATTCCTCGTCACTGCTCACTCACAGAACTTCGATGTCAGGCTGTCCCGTGGGAAATATCGTGGGTGTTAACGGAGGAGCACGACCGCGTTCATTGCGGATATGTCACCCACGACGCGATTCCTGTATCAAGTGATTGGAATCGGATAATCGGGTTACATCCGGGGGTCTTGGGATTGAATGACCCACCCAGGGGTGAAGTCTTCACCGTGGCCAACACTATGAAGAATCTGTTGGCCTTCTTATTTTGATGATGTTTAACAAACAATTTACTACTAATATTGTTTGTCTAGTGTTTGTGTTTTCTTATTTATTGTAGACAAACAATATGTTGGAGGATGGATGGAATAGAGCCTTAACGATCATATTCAATGGAGGTTGGCAAAATAGTGGAGTGAAGCCTTGCAATTCAAAGTTAAAGATCAAGTTCAAACTTCATCCGCGAGATTACCAAGTCAAGCATATTGAAGACCAATCAAGCTTGGGTAAATTAGTTTAGGGCTTATATTATGTGTGTTAATACTTCAAGCTCAATATCGCACACGCGTTTGGTTTGGTTTATCGTTGTTTTGGATTATAGACTTAAAGATATTATTTTATATCTTTTATTAAGTTTATAAATCTATTGGAAAGTTTTTAAAACTTTGTTTAAACTCATTTTGTCAAGATCAAGCTTTTACAAGTCTATACTTATGTGATTTTGCAAAATAATGAGATTCCACAATTGGGAAATACAAATTGGAATTTTTTTTGTAACATGTTCAAAATCACATTTGCAAACATTTCCCAAAGTTTCATCAAGTTTGAAATTAATTTGTTACGTTTAAAATTGAATTTACAAAATCATGTTTTTCGTTCGTGCATGTTCGTACATGTTTTTACAAAACAGAAGAGTTTTCACAAATGGGAAGTGATATTTACGAAATTCTTTCTTTGAAATGTTTATCTATATGTTTAGAAACTTTTCTCAAAATTTAACTATTTTTGGAGTTGATTTACTGTGCCTAATTGATTTTACAAAATCGTGTATGTCAGCAGATTTTTAGAAACTATATATCTGTGTTCAAACATTTATTTCTCACAAATTAGAAATGATTTTTCAGAATTTCTTTCTCTAGCATGTTATTCTACATGTCTAGAATCTTCCTTCAAATTTTATAAATTTTTGAGTTGATTTGCTATTTTTAATTGATTTTACAAAGCTGTATATACAGTGCTATAGTACCCGCGGTCGACCGCGCTACAGTGCGGTCGACCGTCAAACTCTCTGTACGTTCTCTCAGTTTTGATGAACTTCACGGTCGACCGTCGTGGTCGACCACTGTTATTGTAGCATCCGACCGTTGAACTTTAACGGTAACTTCTATTTTTGGTTTTTTAGTGGGTTTTTGAGATTTTTTGAGTTGTTTATTTCTACCCTATATATACCCCTTTGCCATAACTATTTTCAACATCCAAGAAATCTTTTAAACAAGTTTTAAACAAGGGTTTAAGTGTATTTTGGTGTTTGTTTTGTTTGTAAAGAAGTTTTCACAAGTGGAGGAGATCATCTTCTTGTTTGGGCTTCAATCTCCATCTCTCCATCTTGTTATTCAGAGAAGAATCTCTAAACTCATATCTAGCTATTTATACGTTTGATTTACATTTCCATAAGCTAGTATTTGTATTGAGTTTAGTTTGATTTTGATTTATCTTATTGTTACACACACCCACATTGAGCTTTTAGTATTTACATACAAAGTATAGTTGGGTTGGTGAGAGTTTGTAACATTGAGTTGTGCTTAATTGAGTTCTCGACTTGTATTAGATAACAAATCATTTATTGTTATTTGAGAGTATTGTAAAGTTTTTGGTTAGTTAGAAAACCGTATCGTGTAGTGTGAGTGGAGATATCCTCAAGGTGAGGAGCGGAGACGTAGGTCGTGGGGACCGAACTCCGTGAGAGAAATTGTGAGGTGTGTAGAAGTTTCAGCTTCCAAACCGGGTTGTGATAGTGGATTTCTCCCCGGGAGTGGGGAGCGGAGACGTAGGACGGAAGGTCCAAACTTCATGATCATTTGAGTGTGTTTGAGTTTGTCATTGGCGCATTTGCTTATGCATTTATCTTATATCGCCAATTGTCTTTACTCTTATATTTTTGCCCTATCACATTTGTAGTTTGTTTATATCACCCTTGTGTTAGTGTATATATCCTTGCATATATTCTTATCATATAGGATATATTTCATTGTTCATTTTTGCTTATCCTAGCTCATATATATTGTTGTATTTCATACTTGCTAGGATAATTTGTTAATTAGTTTTAATTGGCATAAAATCGGATTAGATTAGCATAAGGTCCTAATCACCCCCCCTCTTGGGTCTAACAATTGGTATCAGAGCTTGGTGCTCTTTGATTTAAGGACTAATCGCCTTGAGTTAAAGATCCAAGTTATCTTTTTGTGCTAATCTTATCTTGATTGCATTTGTATCTTGCTTGTATATTTTTATAAATTATGGATATGAATGATGCATCTTGTTTAGGCTATGATTCTAGTATTGCTCCTAAATTCAATGTTTTCTGCTATGCTCAATGGTGTTTTAGATTTAAAATATTTGTTCAATCTAAAAATATCGATTTATGGGAAATCATTGATTATGCTTATATTGTGCCCACGTTGGAGAAATCCAAGTGGAGTAAACATGATAAAAAGATGTTTATTATGAACAAGCTTATGTTAGAATTTTTATTAAATACATTTGATTCATTTATGTCTAACAAACTTGATTCTTTTGATAGCGCGTATACATTGTGGAAATTCATAGAAGCGCATCAAGGGGACTTAGAGGCGATCTAACAAGCTTTGGAGGATCCGACTTTAAGTTCATACGGAGCATCATGCACACGGCCACTAGGCGATAGCCCTAGTGAGGTTTGCGAGTTCGAATCCATTAATGATTTATCTAGTGATGAACTTGCTTGTGCTAGTAAAAATTATTGCATGCCTTTAACAAATTGTAAAATGATTTTATTGATTTAAAAAGCAAGCATGAAGATTTAAAATCCGATCATGAGAAGTTAGCTTCCAAATTTGATATCATTTCTCAAGAAAGTTTTGCTCTTAAAGAAAACAATGATATGCTAAATTTGGAAAATAATAATTTTAAATTAGATATTGCTAACTTGACACATGACAAAAATAATGTCATGTTAGAAGTAAAGAACATACAAAATGATACTGCTTCCTTTATAAATGACTATTTATGTTCTACTTCTAAAAATACTTATGTGCCTAAAAATAAAGATTTGAATCTTATGAATAATCGCATTTCATCTTTAGATTCAACTTTGAAAATATGCTTTTATAATCATAAGAGGCTTATGGATATGTGTGCCAAGTCTAAGTCATCATCTACTCATCATGCATACATATATAGCAAAGTTTATAAGTGTTCAATTTGCGGCTGTAAAGGCCATCTAGCTAAATTTTGCTATAATGCACACAAACATAAAAATGTCAATGCTCTTTGTGCATCTCATGTAGCTTCTTCATCACATGTACACACACATGCACCCATAGTTCATCATAAGCATGCTTGTGTGTTCAAGTATGATCATTGTGGTCGTTTTGGCCATTTGGCAAAGTTTTGCTTTGATTTGAAAAAGAATTCTATTTTGCCAAATGCTTCTAGTAGACCACATGCTTTTAAATATGATGTTTGTGGTAGGTTTGGACATCTTGCCTAATTTTGTTTTGATATGCAAAAAGCTTCTAAGTTGCAAATGTTCCAAATAGATCATTGTTTAAGAATATTTCTCATTTGCAAAATAATTTTAAAAGACAATCTTTATTTACAAATGATTTTCGTGCATGAGCTAAAGGTCCACAAAAACAAATGAATCTCTTTCATTGCACAAATTACAATCGGAATGGTCATTTGAGTAAATAGTGCTTTGGCCGTCTTAGTGCACCGTATATGCCCAAGAGGGTTCATAACCCTAGGGTTTTGAGCTTAAATGATAGGGGTCATGTCCCTAAACCTTTTGGTACCAAGAATACTTGGGTACCAAAACAAACTTGATTTTAAACCAAGAATTTTAGTGTTTTTATCTTTTTTTTCTTGGTTTTGAAGATTATGCTTTGAAATCTTTTATATGAAAACAATTTTTAATTGATCAATTCTTTTATTTTCATGATTATTAGTTTTGATTTTGGTGAGAGGATTATGTTTATATAACCCTCCGGGCTTATTGGGTGTTTATTCTCAAATCTTATTTACCGGGTGCTAAAATGCTTATTGTTCGCGGGAAAAATCAAATCTTTCTTCATTGCTGATTCCGTTACACTCTTAAATAACAAATTTTTGCGTTACAAAGATCCGGTCTTTTTATAAGAACCGGTTACAACAAAAATTAAAGAAAATAAAGAAAAATTACAACTTTCCTTATTTGTCGAACAAATCACAAGATCCTGTTATCCGGTCTCTTGCTTTTGTGGGTTGTTTGCCTGCGCCGGGGTTGTTTACCGTGGACCACCGCGCGATCTAGATCTGAGCAGATCTATGAAGTATTACGGGTATTATCCCACCAAGGAGATAATAGCCGGGAGGGATTGTTTCACCAAGGAAACAACCGCTCGAATCTCAGGATCAAAGAACCAAGCTTTGATCCGGAGTATAACGATGTAGATCTAAGGATTAGATTCCTTCGAACTTCTGCCTTGTTTGGTGCGGGTGCTCGTCAAGAACCGAATCCGAGTGTCCAAGTCTTCAAGCCTTCAAAACTCCGAGGTAAGGTCACAATCCGGCAGAGTTTCGGCTCTCCAAAAGTTCTTCCAAAAGTCCTCCCAAATGAACGAACCCATGTCCTATTTATAGGCACCCAGAACTGTTCCCGTGCACAGTTCTGGGCCTAGCCACCCTGGGGTGGCTCGGCCACCGAGCCACCTCAGGGTGGCTCGGTTTCGGCCGAGTCCCCCGGGTGTTGTTCGTTTCGTCCGTTGTTCTGTTGTTTTGTCCGAGATTTGCTTCGTGGCTGATCTGGACTTTGATTCGGTTGTGTGGTCTTGATTTGGCAGTAAATCCGCCTCGGTGTTTGAGTTCAAGTCCGTTTTGTTGTTTGGACGACTCGTTGACTTTCCGAACCGTTGGATTGGTTCCACATGCGAACGTATTCCGTTGCTTGCGTGCCTCGTCGCCTCGAACGTCCGTTGATTTGTCGAATCATCGTGCCGAGCTATGTTAAGGGACCTATAGGCAATTTTATACGCCTACAGATACCCCCTCCAAAGTGTTCCAGCCTCGTTCTTTTATAAAAGAGTCTGGAATGCTTTGGATATGATTGCCCCTACCCTTTGTCGGTGTAACGGGACCTGGAAATGACCTTCGTTCTGTATTCCTTCACTCCTTCAGGCTATTCGGTGCTTTGTCGAATGTCTGTAAGGATTCCGGTGCTGCATTTATTGTCTGACCATTGTTGGAATTTGAACTTGAAGTCGATTCCTGATTTTCCAATCTTTAGCTCGTGCTTATTGGTTCGACGTACAACTAACCCTCGATTGTTGGCGTTGAGTCTTCATTTGCGACGCATTGTCCGGCGTAGCTTATTGAGTTATCCTTAAGAATATTTTTAGAAAAATATTCCCCAGGAACTTCTCAACAAAAATAGGAAATAGTTTATACTCGTATACCTTATTGGAGTATTTCCGTGCCCAAAATGAGCTGAACCGGCTTGAAAAATGAGCCAAAAAAGGCAGTAATTTGGCTTAAAAAAATTCTTCCGCTCCTTCCGAATGTGTGGGAGAGACATGAATTAACCAAGGATGAGACCCTCATTTGATTTGAAGTCGTTTCGATGCTCGATTCGACCCCATTTGGATTGATTTGGACTGGTACGGTCTGGTTCAACTTGGTCCGGTCCGGTTCAAGGCTGGTTCACCTTATAAAAGGGGCCCATTTTTCTTCTTTTTCTTTTTTTCTTTCTCCTCTCTAGGGCCGGCCCCCCCCTCTCCTCCTTTTTGACTTTTCTCTTCCCTCGAGCATTCTTTCGCCTTCAAATCTTGATAGTTGTCCTAGATCTAGGGTTCCTTTGGATCTTGGACTAAAAAAATCTCCTAAAACTTCATATCTAGAATTTCTCTCAGGCCCCTCGAGCGCTTGGTTCAAGTTTCCTTAAAGCTCTCATCTTTATTGGATCTCGAACTTTTCTTCAGGTAAATCCTCCGCAATCTTGATCTTTTTCATGTTCAATCCAATATATAGAGTCGTGGGATTGTATGTAAGGGTTGAGGGTGTGATTTGACGCCTCGAACTAATCTTTCAGGGGGTAAAAATTACAATTTTGAGGGGTTTTTATGCAAAAATTAGGGCTGAAATTATTTTTTGAATCTAACCCTTTGAGTTATTTTGCAGGCCATCATGTCTCGTGTCCCGAGAGGTCGTTCCCCTGCTGTGTCGGTTAATGGCGCGCCTCCCTCTTACGCTGGTGAGCTACTTTTTTGCAAATAAGCCATTTTTTCTTAGAAATTTGTAAATTGATCCTTTTTACCTCACGTTGTTCTCCTTGGTGAGGCAATCGGGAAGAGCCTTGATTCTCCTTGGTGAGGATCGACGCTTTTTGGCATATTTGGGAATTTTGCAAATTAACCCTTTTTTCTTGAAAATTTGCAAATTGGTCCTTTTTACCCCACGTTGTTCTCCTTGGTGAGGCAATCGGGAAGAGCCTTGATTCTCCTTGGTGAGGATCGACGCTTTAAAGATATGTTTTGCTTGGTCAAAACCATATCTTAAAAATAAAAGGGGCGATTTGACGCCACATTGCGCTTTATAAGGCAGGGATATGTTGTCGACATACCCTGTTTTGTGATTGCACAATGTGGCCAAATCGTCTCACCCTTTATAAGGCAATGACTCTATCTTAGCTATTTGTAAGATGAGTTCAATTTCCTTCTGTAATTGAGACTAACCAGTGTTTAACTGTTTATTTTGCAGTGGGATACCCTTCTGGATCATTCTCATCCCACGCAGTATATGGGCGTCGTGGCGAGTATTACTCGACCTCCGACGATCCTTCCCCTATTCCGGTTACTCCTCAGTTTGCTTCGGGCACATCGACTGAGGTTGCCCAAGTGGTGAGGGAAGGTGGGCCTCGAGCTATTCGCCAACTGATTACAGATGCGCCTTTTGTGAAGGACGCCAGCTCTACTCAGCCTCTTCGGAAGAGCGATTTCTTATTTGGTGATTCTGTCGATGACCCAGAAGCCGTATTTATTGATGCTGAGCAGTGGCTTCATAAGACCGGCAGTGGCTTCATATACTTGCCGGAGATTCCTCGGCATCGCTCATTGACTGAGCTCAGGCATCAGGCTGTGACACGGGAGATGTCGTGGCGCCTGACGGAGGATCATGAGAGTGTCCATTGTGGCTACGTCACTCATCAGGCAGTTCCTGGCTCGAGCAGGAGTCATATCACCGGATTGCATCCCGGAGTAGTGGGACTAGATGCGCCACCACATAACGAGCTCCTCGCCACCGCTTCTACCTTGAGGAACCGTCTTGCTGCTCTAGGATGTGAGATGCCCGCGACGCGTCACAGGTTTTATGGTTGGGTCCATTCTTTGGACAAGTTTTGGTGGACCCGTATGACGACATATGTCTTGAGCCGATGGGGCGAAGAGTTGCATGCTTGTGGCTTATATGCAGCTATCCGTGCCACCATGTATGGCTTGCCGGTCAGCGTGAGGCACTTCTGCGCTTTGTTCGAGCTTTATAATCCAGACTCGAACACTTTTCTGACTCGACAAGGGGAATTGGGTTTGGCTCTTCACGAGATGCACAGGATTTCTGGCTTGCCCATGGGACAGATGTTGTATCAGGAGTATTTCCCCTCTAATCATGAATTGAGCCAATTGAAGGATCGCATGCCCGACCGTTATGAGACTCTATGGGACCTCACTTGTCACTATCATATTGCTTTGGCGCAGTCCGAGCCTTTAGCAAAGAGGACCAAGGTATGTGTGAGTCTGAAGCAATTTGCTAATTACTTGTTCAAGAATCTGGAGAGCAGTTCCGGCGAGGATATTTGTGAGTTGGCCACACTCACTCCTTCAGAGGTGAACAGTCTACTGAAGAAGATTGACGCTCACTCTTACACCACTAGCAGTCCTGAGGGTGGCTTTCCTGCAAAGACCAAGTTCAAGTCATTCTTGTGGCATGCTACCGCACCGATCCGACCGATGACTCTTCTTGCCGGCTTTCTTGCTATCTGGTTGAAAAAATGCGTGGTTCCATATCAGTCTGGCGACGCCTTGCCCTTGGAGGTACTTTACCCAGCAGTTCAGCTCGCCTATAAGAAAGAACTCTCACTTCTTCCGGTGATGGTGGCTAACATCCATCGAGGACTTCGACAGCTTTCCAGTGCCTTCACACGGAAGGGAACTGATTTGCCAGGTTAGATTCTCACTCTTAAGGTGGAGCTTCCGTACGCTTATTTGATGGCTTGGTTCGTCCTTCACCGCTCGGATATGATGTCGGTACCGAACGCCACAGACCACTCTGTTCCACTGTTACAGTTGCTTGAGAATGGCAGGTGGGAGGGATGCGGATTTTCTGATGTCAGACAGCAGCTGTAGGTCCACAAGTGTTGGGCATTTTCCACTTGTTTTCCACAGTTCTCCGGCCGATACGGCGAGTGTTTGATAGATGAGGAGAGGCCGAGAGAGTATCGGACTCACTTAGACATCGGCTGCTTCAACTGGCTGGTGAATATTAGGCCCGGCTATCTGACTTTCCGGGTGAGGGATCAGTGCTTCATAGAGCCATATCTACCCTGCCGATTCGCTCGCCAGTTTGGCTATGATCAGCTTTACGTCGGGAATCCTCGTCAGCAGCTTCGGACCCATAGTGGTTTGGTAGACGGTCTCCGTGCATGGTTGTGGACTGTGACTGACTGTACTGGTGCTAAGTTCAGCCTCCCGAGTGCTGATCGGCAGTTGAACCTCACTTTCTTGAGCTGCAAGTGGTTGTTAGCAGCCAACAAGACTATCCCTGTGAAGCCGATTGCGGAGCTAGAGGCTGAGGAAGCTTCTCAGGTTGATTCCCGTAGGATTCGGGAGAACGCTCGGTCACAGAGGACGCGGAACAAGACTCGCCGGATTGATGAAGAGGGCCAGAGGACATTCCATTCCACAGACGAGGCTTCAGGCGGGGATCCTGAAGATTACGATGACTTTTCCGAGCGAGGTTAATCATTCATCTTTTTCTTCCGCTTTTCAGAATTATTAAAGCTGACAATGGTTTGATGTTTCAGGGACCATTGGTGATCAGGAAGAAGAGTTCCGTCCTCCTCCTCGAGCGAGACCTTTGACTATTGTCCCTGCTGCTAGGCGGAAGAGATTAGCCCGTAAGCCGTGTGCAGCTTCTCGAGCCTCAGATATGGACCTTGCTGGTGATGATCCTGCTAGTGACGGAGGTAACATCTACCCTGAAAACCATCCTCTTGATTATTCTGAACATTGACTCATGCTTTTCCCTTCTCTATATAGGAGAACGTGGAGAGAGCGAGATGAGTCCCGATCCCGTTCCTATATCTCCTGGTGAGTCTGACCCCCTGCCTCAGGTGAAAAGATCTACAGGAGTTGCTGACATCGGGGAGAGTGTCAATGTAGGACCTGATCCCGTGAATCCAGGTACATCTAACACTGACAATGTATTTTTTAGATGACGCACAAAGGAATTTGTGCATCTTCTAATTGTTTCTGTATTTCTTGCTCCTTCAGATGACCTGCAGGAGGAGAATCCTGGAAATGAAGAGGCTAATGCACCCGTGAAAGGTAACTCATTTCCACTAGTTGTGGTCTCTTCATTCTTCTTTGGTATTTATATTCTCCCGTGTCAGACTTCTCGATTGATGACTTTGACGCGGAAGGCTTGTTTGCGGACACTCCTATGATGTACTTCATATATAGCTCTCCTCAGATTGATGACCAGTTACCTGGGGATATGTTTTCAGAGTCCACATTTGCTAACAATCTCGAGGATGGTTCCCTTGAAGGTATGTGCCTCCTTCTAAGTTGATTATAGGACTAGCCAATCTTGACTAGTGCAGCTATAATGTAACGCCTCTGCGAATTTCGTTTTGAATTTGACAGGAGCTTTTGTTGAGAAGGACCCTGTTGAGCCGGTTGCGAGACCAACTACACCAGTTGATGCACCTGCAGCCGTTACACCTTCACCACCCCCAGCGGCTCAAGGGGAAGAAGGTATAAGTCAACTCACTGAGGAGCGCTATTCCTTTTTCTCATTAAGACTTTTGACGGACTTCTCCTTTTTTTTGTGTAGAGCGTTCTTCTTGTCTTCATGTCCTAGTGAAGGAGTTGTTATCTGACGACGATCCCGACAAGGTCGTCATCTGTATAGAAGTTCGCTCCTTCTTCTCCTTTGTGAATGCTATGATTGGCAAGCTCTTCCACGGCGGACTTTCACTTCACCAGTTTAAACCTCTCCTTAATTCCAGAGTCAATTTGATAAGGGAAGCAGGATATCCAGATTTGGCGAAGGCTGTAGTTGACGATCTCGACTGCCTAGAGCATGAGCTTCAGATGTTTCGTGAGCTTCGAGATACCGGCGCCTCTTCATTTATTGCTGCTGAGTTGGACACCCGCTTACAGTCACTACGCGAGACTCAGATTCTTGCTGAGCTTGAGATTCGGATGCAGCGAGACCGAGTAGCTCGAGTTGAGACCGGCCTTGCTACCAGATTATCTTCACTTGCCGAACTCGATTCTTCTTTTATCTCTTGTGAAACCAAGATAGACCGGCTCGAAAGAGAACTCCGTGAAGAAAAGGAGACCTTGGGTATTCTTCAGATGACGAAGGCACAGGATCAGCAGACCTGCACGGCTTTGTCTGATGAGTTGAAGTCTTTGAAGCAGAAGCTAGTTGAGACCGAGGAGACTGCTGCGAAGACTTCAACCGCCACCGAGGAGTCTATTAGAGCTGAACTTAGGCAAGCTTATGATGAGAAGCTTTCCAAGCTCAGCCAACAGATTTTTGATCATGGGCTCGATGTATGATTTGGTTTGCTGTGTACTTTGACTTCTGATTCTTTTAGTGAGACTGGTTTTCATCTTTATTTTTATTATGATTCGTCATTCCGTTTGAAATGATTGACCATAATACTCATAGGATTTTTGGCAAACCCTCAGCCATCAACGGGTTTGATGAGCCTTTACCGACTACCGTTTGAGTCGGGCTAGCATGCGGATTGTTTAAATCCGTTCGCATGTAACGTTGTGTTCAGAGATTGAATTCTCTGAGACTTCGTGCTATGATGTCGAATACATAGACTTCGCCATTGTTACGGGAATAGGCTACCCGGCGACACGTGTTAGGTGTTAGCTTTAGGATTTTTGGCTAACCCCCAGCCTCTAACGGATTTGATTAGCCTTTACCGACTACCGTTTGAGTCGGGCTAGCATGCGGATTGTCTAAATCCGTTCCGCACATGACGTTGAGCTAAAAGAGTTAACTCTTTTAGTGCTACGACATTGAATACGTAGACTTCGTCTTTCTCCTGTGAAAAGACTAAACAGCAACGTGTATGAGACGTTGACTTAGGATTTTTGGTAAATCCTCAGCCTTCAACGGATTTGACGTGCTCTTACCGATTACCGTTTGAATCGGGCTTACATGTGGATTGTTTTAGTCCGTTCCGCATGTGACGTTGTGCTAAAGGAATGAACTCCCTTAGACTTTATGCTACAACTTCGAATATGTAGACTTTGCCGTTGTTATGGGAATAGGCTACCCAGCAACGTGTATTAGACGTTGACTTATCCCTACTTAGGTTTCGGGATAAAGGTCCCCAGAGTTAGGCTCTGGTATCTTTTTCTACGGATAAAGACCAAACCAGCGACGCGTGTTAGGCGTCGGCATATCCTTTCTTAGGATTCAGAATGAAATTCCCCACACGTGTAAGGCATGGATTTTGGTGTTATTAATAACAACCTGCCACAATGTTGAATATGTGGACAAGTGTTCTTTTCAACGGTTAAGAACAAACCGGCGACGCGTGTTAGGCGTCGACTTATCCTTACTTAGGTTTCAGGATAAAATACCCCAGAATCGAACTCTGGTATCTTTTTTCTACGGAGAAAGACTAAACCGGCAGCGCGTGTTAGGCGCAGACTTATCCCTGCTTAGGATTCGGGATAAACTTCCTAGGATGAATCCTAAATTGATAAATTTTGGAAAATGAGTTAGTGTGGGGAAGGAAGAATTTTATATTCTATTCCCCGAGCAAGGAAGGAAGAATTTTATATTCTATTCCTTGATTCTGGAAAGGAAGAATTTTATATTCTATTTCCAGTGCAAGAAAAAAACTAGAAGTGGGATCTCCACTCCGAGAATCCGGAAGATCTAGATAAACTTACCTTTTATAGGATTGGTTATCTAATCAAAAAATGAGTTTTCTCGTTTATCGAACTGAAATTTCAGCTTCGGTTATGACTATGAGAAGGTTTAACCAAAGAGAAAAGGAAGGGAGTTCTTTCGTTTATCGAAAGGGGACTCCGAACTGAACTTGAACCTCTTGTTCATGGAAAGAATCAAAAGGGCCAGAAGAACATTTTGATGGACTCACTGTCAATTGAAACTGATCAGTGAGGGAATTTGGAGGAAAAAGAATGATTTTGGGTTATCCTCTTGGAATATTAAATGTAATATTCTTCAAGGAACTTCCCGGTAAATGAGTTATCCTGAACGTACTAGGGATAGTACTTTTTCAAAAACTTCCTATTTATTGGCATTAATTGCCTGACGCCCTCTAAAGAAATTAGGCGGTAAGCACCGTTTGAATAGACTGTGTCTATTACAAATGGTCCTTCCCACTTGGGTTCGAATTTACCTTTCTTCTTGGAGGTGAGGATTATTGGTCGACGCGCAGCGAGAACCAGATCTCCTTCCTTGAAGCTTCTTTGGCGAACCCTTTTGTCAAAGGCTCTGGATATCCTGGCTTGATAGAACTCGATGTGTTGTTGAGCTTCCAAGCGCTTTTCGTCCAGCCTTTCGAGTTCCTCAAGACGTTTTTGATGCTGCTCTTCAGTCGTCATCTCCGTTGCGAGAGCGATCCGAAGGGAGGGGATTTGGATCTCCAGCGGTAGCACAGCTTCACATCCGTACACTAACGAATATGGGGTAGCTCCCGTGGGTGTGCGAATAGTAGTGCGATAAGCCCAAAGCGCTTCGCCGAGTTTATCGTCCCAATCTCGCTTGTTGGTCTTCACGAGTTTTGACAAGATCTTAATGATCGTCTTGTTGAAAGCCTCAGCTAATCCATTAGCAGCGGGATAATAAGCCGTTGACGAGACATCTTGAATCTTGAATTTGTCACAGAACCTGATGAAGGCGTTGCTTATGAATTGCGGATCGTTGTCATGAATGATCCACCTCGGCACGCCGTGTCGGTATATGACATGATGCTTGATGAAGTTGATGACGTTGTTCGTCTTCACTTCTTTAAGCGGAATGGCTTCAGCCCACTTTGAAAAGTAGTCGGTGATTGCGAGGATAAATCGATCACCTTTAACTGAAGGAGGAAAGATAGGACCGACAATATCCATACCCCATGTCTCGAATGGCCAGGAAGTGGTTGACGTGTGTAACCGCTCCGATGGTTGGTGCATATAATTTGCATGCACTTGACAAGCGTGACATTCTCGGGCGTACTCGATCGCGTCATGAACCATCGTTGGCCAGAAGTATCCTATTCTTCTGATTCGATCATACAGTTTGGGACCAGGCTGATGCACACCACATTCTCCTTCATGTGCTTCCTTAAGAACTTCTTTTGCTTCTTCGTTCGAAAGGCATCAGAGAAGCAAATCATCATACCCCCAGCGATATAACGTACGGGTCTCGGTATTATAGAAGAACCGTGGCGCTCTTCGGCGAATAGATTCTTTTTCCTTTACATCCTCCGGCAAAATGCCATATTGGACGTAATCAATAATGGGAAAGCGCCAATCTCGGGACTCAGACCCGATTTGGGTTGAGTTCACCTCTTTGGCGTTTTCGCTTCTATCATCCTCCTCTTCAACCTCCATATCGTATATGGGTATACAGAGTTGGTGTGATCTTACTGTGACTAGCAGTTCAGTTTCGGGCGGTTGCGTGAGTGATACTGCCAGTGCTGCCAGTGCATCCGCATAAGCGTTCTGAAGACGCGGGATGTATTCGATGTAAAATTCTTCAAAAGAATCTGCCATTCTGACGGCCTCCTGGTGGTACGGAATCAGATCTGGGTTCCTGACTTCATACTCTCCACGAACTTGGTTGACGATTAATTGAGAATCCCCAAAAGCTTCGAGATACTCAACCCCCAGCTCCTTGGCGAAACTGAGTCCAATGAGGAGCGCGTTGTACTCGGCTACGTTATGTTTGGAACATGGTTAATGTTACAATATCTCTTGTATTTTGATGATAACAA